>LIEC01011059.1:64723-85973 GCA_001925005.1 Drosera capensis | reverse complement strand
ATATATAATAAAATTACATACCTAACATTATAATAAATAAATAGTATCCGTGTACTTGTAACATATATCTTGTGAAGAGATTCCATCAACCCTGGCTTGTGTCGACGACGAAGAAATCAGCGAGGGCATCGCCGATACGATGGAGCAACACCAGCAACCACTGAAGAAGCGGAAGCTCGATGAGGTCCCCACATCCCTCCCCACGCCGAGCGCCGCCGACTATGCCGCCGTAGCTGGACCGCCGCCGCCGCCGCCGATGTCGCAGGACGAAGTTCTCCGGCGACGGAGGAACCAAGATGAAATCCGAAAAGTTTACCAGATGTATCGCACGATGAAGCGGTGCTCGTCGAAGGATGAGGCTCGTGTGTCGACTGATGTCGAACAAGCTTACCTCTCCCTCATCACAGCTTCCAGGGGTATTGTCATCGAATTGATTTTATGTGTCTCTTTGTGTGGTGTTTGTTCATTGGATTTGTTTGGTTAGGGGTTGAGGTTTGGTGATTGTGTGTGTTTGGTGAATGTGAAATGTGTTTTTGATTGATTGATTGATTGATTGAATTTGGGGTGATGTTGTGGGAAGATGGAGTGTGATCAGCGATTTGGATTGGTGATTGTTTAGAATTGGATTCGTGTGCTTTAGTTTTATGAGCATACATTTTGTTGGTGATCCGATGAGAGGAGAACCTGTTGCTTGGAGCACTATGGTTTTGGCTAGTTTGGTTTTCGCTCAATAGTCATCGTCAGCTCATTCTTTTAGGGGTGTTTTCAGTTTTCGTTGTTCTGCCTCTTGAAAAGTGAGTGTTAAGCGATAGGGTACAGCTGCTCGTAAGTGTCTAGTTGAAGCGCTATTAAGCGGTGTTCAGTTGGTAGGGGTCACCAACGTTATCAGTACTCCTTCCCCAAGGATTGGTTTGCGAGATGCTACCTATTGCGTAAATTTCAAGGACTTTTCTTTGTGTCATGCTTGTGTACGTTGTTCCGGTATGCAGCATGGGAGGATGTTAGAACATTCAGTTGACATTGTCCTCAGTCCTAACGGACCTAACCACTTGCTTTCACCTCCTCCGACTTTTTGTTCTTGCCTCAATACTTCACCGAAATAAGCCCTTTCTAATATCAATTGGGGGATATCAAGCATAGGGGATTAGGTTAGTTTTATGAAAATATATCCTTATGGGTTTGTGTAGAGATTAAAGCCACTGGAAGAGTTAAATCTTAAAATATCTTTGGGGCAGTAAATAGGTGAATGTTTGGTATCTTGCAAAGCATGATTCATGAGCATGAACCATGGTGAGAGTGTGAGACTTGACCGCTGAACAAAAATCAGTAGAGCATCGACCTGTCTATGCCTGTGTAGCTATTATTATATGCTGTTTCTTCTATGGGTTTTCCTTGAAGATGAGCTTAATAGCTTATGCTTTTGGTGGCATTGTAAATGTGTTCAGAAAATGAATTTTTTTTTGTTAACATATAATTTCAGGATGTACAAGTGTTCAGCGGATTGTGTCTGAACTCATCCCGCGATATGCTCCTTACTGTCCTACTGCTCTCGAAGCCGCAACCCAGGTAGTCATTAATATGTATAGTTGGAGTCTATCACTGGTCAGCAGAGGAGAGGACGTGGATGGGGTTGCTTTTGAGACTGCCAAGAACTGTATTCTGGGACTCCATGAGATCTGTTACAGTGCCTCATTGGAGGCACCGACATCATCTGTAATCGAAGGGATCTGCTCTGCGGTTTTCATCAAGGTTCTGAGCTTTTTTGTGTCCAGTTGTGATGGTAAAGATATCTTTGAGGTCATTGACAAAAAAGTTCTGAAGATGAAATACTCTCCTGAACTGTTTCCTCAGCTCAAGCAGATTTTTTTAGAAGAGGATGGCTCTCTCTTGTTGAAACTCTCAAAGTTAAGAGCTCTGAATTTTCTAAGGATCTTATTTTCTTGTCCCAGAAGTGTACTTTCAGCTTGGTTTGAGCTGCTGAATGTGCCACCTAACAATGGAGTCTGTTGGGAAGTAAAACACTTGCTGAGGCAGCTATGTACCATGTATGATTCTGTTGAAGAGAACAATAAGTTAAGTGGCGGGCCTTGCCATATACCTGATGAGAATTCGACACAAATAGTTGTTGCCGAAGCACACCCTGATGGAGAAGGCATGCACCACAAAATGAAGGTGTTTGAGGGAGATAATGTTTCTAGGGACACATCAAATGTACCGAAATTGTGCTTATTGAGATTGGTAAGAAAATATGTTCTCTTCTGGTGGCATCTTTTTTGGTTTCTCCCATTCTTTTGTACTTTTGTCTGCCTTCCTGTTGAAGCATTCGCTAAATATTCTTTCTTCATCTCTGGCACCTTTTTTTTTTTGTGCATATAAATGGGGTTAATAGTTAAGTCCACTATATTTAATCTTGGCATCCAATGTGAGGATTACTGAGCTTAACGCTGGTATTAATTCATGAAGGATCAGTATGCATTTGCTAGAAATGATTGTGTAATCTAATATCTTAACCTTCCTTTTATTTGTCATAGTAACTCTTTCTTTTATCCCTAACTGCATAAATGCCTAATCCTCTAGGAGCAGATTTTGCACCTTACACAATCAGTTGATCAATTGCTCATTTGTATTATGTGTCCAGTAATCTAATCCAAATTACAGCTACTTTTAACTTCTGAACTTTAAATTGATAGCATGCATTTGAGGTGAAAAAGTATGGACACTGAGAGGATGATGGGACTTATTTTTCTTATCATGCCTTCTTAGATCCTGAAGTTTGGCTTGAGGGCACATTTTTTTGGTAATGTATGATTGTTGCTTCCAGTCATTCTTGATTCTTGTTTTCCCCCCGTCTGGCTTGTTGTCTGCAGGTTCTTGAGCAAGATCCATCATTGATGAAATGGTTCTTTTCCCGGTACAGGAGTCTTTGCAGCTCTATGCCTTCTCGTGTTGTGTCTGATATTATTGTTGCTCTACAGCAAGTTGTTGACTCTTTGGAAGATTTGGTCAAGGTGGAACATGACAAAGAAGGTGGTGAGGACGGTAACAAGAAAGGTTCAGCAGCAGTTGCTCATGATCCAATAAAAACTTCTTATGCACCTGGAAGAGATTCTACCTCACGAGGGCATTGGTCTTCTGATGATGACTTTGCTGATAAATTGCCTGGGAAGTATATGAAGCGCCTTAACTCCCTTGAAAGTGACCGTTATTCCAATACAAGTTCGAATCACGACAGTGGTGGCATGGATTTTGAAGGTAGGGTGCCTAAAGACCCTCCAGCTAATCAGCTTCCGTCACCTCACCCAAGAAAATCCGGAGCTCTAGGTACCAGGAATGATTCACATGAAAGTGTAAAGTGGTCAACTCTGGTCGATAGAGGTCAACCGACTGGTAATGATTCTGTGAAGTGCCCTACTGGATTTGTGAATAATGCTGTACCAGCAAATCATATGTTTGTTCCTTGCACAACTGGTGCCAATCAACAACTTTGTTACTCGGACGGAGACCCGGAGATCATGGATGTGATGTCTGCTACCCAACAGCTCTGGTTGGGTTGTCTGCCCCCTCATGCTTCTGAAGCATCTGTAAAATTTCATGTCGAAAGATATGGTCCTCTGGAAAGCTTCTCTTTCTTTCCTGTTAAACGATTTGCTGTGGTTGAGTACAAGAGTCTGATGGATGCTGTAAAGGCTCGAGGATCTCTTCGTGGGCATTCGCCTTTTGGTACTCCTCTAGATGTGAAGTTTGTGGATACTGTGTTGGGTACAAAGGGATCTGTAAATGGAGTTGCAATTGGTTATAGCTGCCATGTTTATGTTGGGAGTGTCTTGAATCAATGGATAAAGGACGAGATTTTACATGAGGTGCGAAGAATGGTTAAAAATGGCCCTTGTACTCTAACTGAACTGAGCAGTGAAGCTGCTCTGCTTCTGGAATTTGAGACCTCTGAAGATGCTGCCATTGCCATTCGGTGCCTAAGACAATACCGTAAAGGGGATTCCAACTTCAATTCAAGCTTAGCAACTGGTCTCGATGCGCCAACGTCTCATTCCTGTTATATCGGTTCTGTTCCGGCGCCTTTTGGGCATATGTCAGATCGCATGCCTAACTCTATTCTAGGCTCTCCTAATTCTCAAACACCAGCTAGCCCAGCTGACAGGATGCGGATCTCACGCTTGTCTTCTTTGCTCTCTTCTCTATGTAACAAGTACAGAATATCTGAGGGGTCTAATTATTTTGACAACCATCACGGTAGCAGGAATATTGAAGAAAGTTTTCCGACAAGCACTCTTCTGATTACCGTTCCAAATGTTTCCTCACCGTGTGTCTCAGATGATGAGCTGATATCTGTTTGCAATCTTGCTATTGGAAGTATGGGCTCTGTTTTGAGGTTGAGTCGTGACAGTATGTATATGGGTCGATGGTTTGTTGATTGTTGCAGCATAGATGCTGCTCTCACTCTTTCAAGAAATCTCCGTGCTTGTCCAGGTTCCTTTTTTCACATTGAATTCAGGTTGCGATGCGAATTTTTGTGCTTGAAACTATTTTCTTATTTGCTTTGCTTCTTTTGTGTCCATCAATTGACTCTCGATGTGGTCCTAATTTTCTTATATATTGTTCGAAAACATGATTTTTCCTCTGCTAATTTAGTTTTCTTTTGATTGAGCAGCTATCATGGGAAGCACAATGCAGAACTGAAACCAAACTCAGACTATGCTCCTCCAGAATTCCCATCTCCAAGAGCTCATTTAGATAACCAAGCCAAGGCTTTGCAAAATAGACATGCTAATCCACTGGCACATCCTGCCTCGTGTAACTTTGATGGTTATGCTGATTATGGAACAGCTGGTCAATCTCAAGGAGGTGACTCCCATTAATAAAAGAAGGCTCTTACTATGCTATTTTGGTTATTGTCAAATTGGGATTGACTCATGTGTTAATTGTTTAGGTGCTGTTTCTGGTCCATCAGGACAAATATGGATGCCTCCAAAGCCTGAGTCAGAAGCACAATCCACACGGGACCGGGCACCATTCATGGCCCAAATGCCAGCTCCAAGCCCTCTCAATATTCCGCCTCAGCATATTCAACCATCACCTTACAGAACACCTGTTTATCCTCCGCCTGGTAGCCCCTGGGATGCACACAACTTGAACCATCATCTGCCTGTAAACACAACACCAGGTGTTATGCCTTATATTTCTCATAGTAATCCGCCTTTCTTACCAGCTTCCGTGACCCCATTGGCTCATTTACAAGGGCATGGTGTTCGGCCTTCCTTTAGTCAGTCGGTTCCCTCTCCTTCAGGTCCTCCACCTTTGATGTTTATCCCACCGCCTAGACCTGAAATGCCACCTCCGTTACCTCCATCTCCTCCAAAGATTCCCCCTCCACCTTCCTCTCCGCCACCACCTCCACCTCCACCTGATGTTGAACCATCCACTTTGCGAAATTCGAGACGCAGCTCGCAAAATCAATGGCAAGGAAAGCTTTCGAAAAGTGGAGTTCACTACAGTAGAATTTATGCTTGCAAACTGGATTCTGACATTTGCGGATACTCCAATTCCATCTCAGAGCCCACAGAGTAATGTTTTTTGTTTCTTTGTATTGAACTGTAAAATATAATATGGCATACTAGTCTCCTATAGCTATTTTTTGGGCCTTGCTGCAGGTGGCCTTCGAAGTTGGACATAAACAATCGCACTGATTTTCGCCATGTCAAGTCTGCATTCAGTAGTGCTCCATCACACAGGGTGAGATTTTAATTTGCTTTGGACTTGTACCCACTTTTCATTCTTGCAGCTCTGTTACCTTCCAAGTCACACAAAGTCCATTGCTCAGGTGCAATATGAAATGACTGTGGTTACTCTTTTTTACAAAGGGTCGATTTAACAAACAAAACCTCTGTTCGCATGGTAGCACTTTGGACTTTGGAGTTCTGTATGATTCTTTATCCTGTAAATGTTGCGGAGATCATCTGGAAGTTGCAAGGGCCTTGTGTTTCTTTTTGGAATTGGTGTGCTGTAAGTTCCCTTCTGATGGGAAATGAAGCTCTGGAGACGCCTCTTATTACTGAAATTGTGGCTTTTAACCTTGGTTCCTAACTTTTGCTCCTTTTTTTTTTTTTTTTTTTTTTTTTTTTTTGGTCCTTTGCTATTTTAACAATAAGAAAATGCCAATCAGATAATTTACCTTTTGCTAATCTAGTGTTGAATTCAGGCTTTTCTCTTGGCATCTAATTCTTTTCAAGTTGCAGTACTGATCCACAGCTCTTATAACTTCCTTTTCCTCTTTTGTTTTCCCCAGAGAGAGGTCTGTCAACTGCTTCCATCTTCTGCTGCAGACCATAAAGGAGTAAGCCGTCGATCAATATTGCTATAACTTGTATATGATGTTACGTTGTGTATGCCATTCGGAATTCCTTTCTGCGACATGGTATGTTTTTACTCTAGTTGATTGATGATTCTTCTCCATCCTTCACCTTTTTGTGCAGTTCCAGGACTTTGTTTCATATTTGAATCATAGAGAGTATGCTGGAGTAATCAAGATCCCTGCGACGAAATCTATTTGGGCTCGGACCATTTTCATTCTACCTTATTCCCCTGAAGCATGTTCCATCCTTGCTGTCCATCCAAATCCAACAGATTGCCTCATTGCTCTGGTCTTACCTAGAGAAACAAGTTCTGAATGGGCTTGATCCTTATTTCCTTGTTTTAATCTCGTGATTTCGATCAAGGAAATGCACTAAGAAGAATTTAAAAGTGAATCATATACTGCTCAGAGCGTCATTGTTGCTATGTGTCTTTGTGTAAGATGATCAGATCGGCAGTAGAAACGAATGACCTATTAATGTTTTTTAACCGACTCTTGCTTATAATTATAGGTATTTCCTTGCATCAAACCAAGATTGGTTTTCTTATACTATGGGAGTTCCAGCTTGTTGATAATACTCATTTTGTAGTTCTGTCATCAACGTGAAGTTTAGTATAATCATGAAAGTGCATCTATGTGTAATTAACTCTAGAGAATTCTTATTCCATTTGCTGATGTAGATTCATAGTGTGAAATCATTTGTAACATTTTCTCTATCTTTATCCATACGATACAGTGTTATTGTGGTATATTCTCTATATATTGATTCGGTTTTTCGGTATTTTATTCAGATACCTAACAAATTCTTCATACGATTCCCCGTAAAGATTTAATACAATTTTAATATATTGATTTTTTGTGTCATGTTAAAATATTTATACATTATTAACATTTTTATATAATTTATTTTATATATTAAAGTTAGTAAACCTCAATTTAGAATATTGAAGTGCGAATAAGGAGTTCTAAAAAAAATCCAACTTTTAGAACATATTTTAAACACAAGCACATATCTAGTTTAATTTATCACCCTGTTCTGTCCTAGATCCTCAAAAGGCACCTTAGTCCTTCGCAATATTAAGAGTTCAGGCCCAGAGGCCGAAGTGTCAGAATCACTCTAGACTGGTCTGATAAAAAAAAACTAACCCGTCAAACTAGCAGCGTAATTTTTCGACTTAACAACTGTGTCACCCATGTGAGGAATATTTTAATCCTATCAATGATTAATTATTTATAACATGGTTATTATTATATTTATTTATTTTGATATCATCACTATTTTGTTGTGGGATATATGTACATCGTATAGGATGTTTTTGAAAATATTATTTTAATTTTATCAAGAATGTTTAATAGATTCTTGAGATGTATATAATAGATGATATTTTTGTGTTTAATCTCATTATTAAAAGTTTTCACATAAGAATTTTTATACCACTTAATAAATGGTTCATCTTTTCATTGAATCGACGGTTAAATCCGTATAATAACTAAATAATTAAACGAAATGTATAGATAAAAAAATTCTAAAGGGATAAAAATTAAAAGGTACAATATGAAAAGTTTATCTTTATTTAATAATAAAACATGAAATGATCCTAATAACCTAAATTATATTGAGACTATTGGCATCTCATGTAGCTCAACTTTAATTTTGTATAAATATTGTATTGATTCATATTTAAATGGAGATAGGCCAACCAACACATACATAAGTCTACCCAACATAGAAAGTGGACCATTCTACACCATATCACAACAATACCAAACAAGAAGGACCCAAAACTATTCATTCATTCGAATACGATAACTTCAACTTCAACCCTATTCCTTTCACTTCCACACCTCAAAAATCAAAAATGGGTCACACACTCTTAGACGTCCTCAACGTCCGCGTGATCGGCTCCGGCGACAAGTACCTCGTCCTGGCGCACGGTTTCGGCACCGATCAGTCCGCCTGGCAACGTATTCTGCCTTACTTCACACCTCACTACAAGGTTGTCTTATACGACCTCGTCTGCGCCGGCAGCGTCAACCCCGACTACTTCGATTTTGGACGATACACGAGTCTTGACGCCTACGTTGATGATTTCTTGTATATTCTTGATGCACTCAAGGTGCCAAAGTGTGCTTATGTGGGTCACTCTGTTTCGGCGATGATCGGACTGCTTGCGGCCATTCGGAGACGGGATCTGTTTACTAAGCTCATCCTAGTTGGGGCGTCGCCCAGGTAGGATGACTGGACTGGATTGATTTTTTTTTATTTTTTTGGTGTCGCTTTGGCAGAGGTAATTTGATGTGTTTTATGTTGACGTGGTGGTGGGTTGCACGCCAACTGTTTGTGATTTGTCCTCTTATGAATATTTGTCAAAACTATACACCGAGGAAAAAGGAAAATAAAACTACTGATAAGATAGTTGTGATTATCTCAATGATGATTAATTCGATTAAATTGCTCAAAATACCATCAATCATATGAAAAAAAACAAAATTGGCCCATCGCAATTGTTTCGTTTCAGAGTCTCCCGAGTCAACGCTCGATTATCCGGGTAAGAAACCCGAATGAAACTAAATTCAAGTTAAAATATGGAGTATCATTATTTTTTGTGTCATGAATTTTCAACTGATTTTAGGAATGATGGGGTTTTACAGATTTTTGAACGACAAGGATTACCACGGGGGATTCGAGGAAGGCGAGATCGAGAAAGTATTCTCAGCAATGGAAGCCAACTACGCGGCCTGGGTAAACGGCTTCGCTCCTCTAGCAGTAGGAGCCGACGTGCCGGCAGCGGTCCGAGAATTCAGCCGTACATTATTCAACATGAGACCCGACATCTCGTTGTTCGTCTGCCGGACCGTGTTCAACAGCGATCTACGAGGAGTTCTCGGGATGGTTAAGGTGCCGTGTTACATTGTTCAGACGGCGAAGGACGTGTCGGTGCCGACGTCCGTGGCGCCGTATCTGAAGAGTCAGCTCGGTGGCAAGAGCACTGTGATCATGTTGAATACTGAGGGGCATTTGCCTCATCTCAGCGCCCCGGCCATCCTCGCTCAGGCTCTCCGACGTGCACTTTCTTAGTAGATTAATTTTTGCGTGTGTGACGATTTTTTTTTTTTCCCTGGAATGATTTGATTGTAGTGTGACAATCACACATACACTTACCGTCCGAGTGGGTATTCGTATCGAGTGGGATTGAGATAAACGTTTCAAGCTGATTGTCAGAAGGCTGGATTTCTATAATGCCACGTGTGAAATGAAATGATATCGACGGTCCTTGATCCGTAATTGCTCAATGTATTGAGTTGTTTCTCATCAAATTCTGTCGTTTGTTGATGAACATCATTGCTAGTATGAACAAAATTCGTCACCAACAACAGCTTTCACATTTGTTACTACCTTTTTCTTGTAACTGGAGGGACCGCTTGGAACTTGCTGGACAAAATCAAAAGTCTACCTAAAAGGCTGACCACACAAAAGTTGGATAACTACTAAACGACAAAATTAACCAATATTTTTTAAAAAAAAAAATAAAGGAGCAAGTGGACGCGTGGCATCATGCGGTAGGAGGGGGCCGGGCAAATCGTGGATTATTTGTCAAACAGAGGATAAGGATGTACTTCATCTCCATCATCATGCGCTGACGTGTTCACTTTCCATTCCTCTTCTTTTTTGTCAGCATTGGCCCTTGATGCACTCTTGTCTATTGGGGCACTAAACTCAAAAGCTTGGCTTTGATTTCATTTTTTATATGTGCTTGTGTTTGTTTACTTGCACGAAATCAGATTCGATGGGAACTTTTAAGCGGGTGTTGGATCACTACTTTTGGTGGCAGTATTCGTATAGTGATACATCTTGTGACAAATATACATGAAAAACATACAAGAATAGTGATTTTAAATCAATGATGCTTGGTGTAATTCTTTCATGGATTTACAAAAAAAAATTACTTTACTTCTTGAAAATTTAAAAACAATTCATTTAACCAAAATCTCTGTGAGTGAGGTTGCCGGTAACATGGCATTTGTTTTTTTTTTTTTTTTTTTCGAAGTACGTATAGTATTTATTTGAAGAAACATTGAACTTTATCCTGATAAAAGCGAATGTGGCGATTACTTCAGGATAAAGACATCATAGAAGTGGAATCGTGTAGAATATTTCAGGATAAAAACATTGAAGAAACTTTTGTAGCACTCTGACCATATCTTGTCCCCAATTTGGCCTTTTGTTTTAGAATAATGCCTTCGATAGATCATCAGATCTCCACTGATGGCAACGTATAAGATTTGGCATTTTGTAAACCGACGAGTCCTCAGGGTTGCGTTCAGATTCATGCCGGCGAACAGAGAAAAAATACAGGGCATCCCCACACACCCATTGTCCTTCTGGGCCTTGGTTGGATATAGAGGCCCAAAAATTACAGGCTTATTGAGCCCAACAAGTGACCACGTTCTTTTGGGCCTCCATAGATATCTAGCAAAGCCCAATGGTGCGAAAGGGTTTTTCTGTTTTTGGATACTCAAGACACAGTCGGAGAAATTGGCCTCGTGATAAACTACGACGATACTGTATTTAGATTATCAGAGCTCAAACCAAAGTTTTGACCCCAAAAAAAAAAAAAAAAAAGTTCAAACCGAAGTATCCATGATGAATTTCATCTTTCTAAAGGGTCAAGTTCAGAAAACAAGGACGATTTGCATTAACCCAATACCATTACGTGACATGGATCCAAAACTTGCATCCAAGCATCCAGGGACACGAAAAAATGTCGATCGTATAACAACAATGATATTTTATCTCCTGTATTGTATATATTTTGAAAGATTGGTTTGTGATTGTGATCTGATCATGCGCTGCAATAGAGATGTTTCAAAAGTAGTCCCTTCTTCTTGAACCATCATCTTGGAAATGATTGTCTTCGCCTAACAAAGAGAGTTCAAACTTGTTAATTAATCCGTTGTTTTCATATGGGGTCTTCGATTAAATGAGTCTCACGTGTACATAATCAATGGTCAATATATGTGAATGTGAGTTGTTCGTGGCTCCATTTCGCCACCAACCTTATCATGACCAATGCGAATTGTGGTCTCATTCACAGAGCACAGAAAGATGAAAAGATCTCATGAATTGATGCCTTGGGTATATGTGTGTCACAATTCGGGTGCGGCCAGGCCAATAATTGGGTAACCATTTTCCTTTTCAAGATCCCCAATTAATCAATCAATCGTCTTTGTTAGGAGCATCGTTCATACTCCTTCCGTACTGACTTAAAACCAATCTGATTTGATATGTAGATTTTAGCCTTGATATACGTGTTTATCTGGTGTTTACCAAGATTATTAATCAGGATCCTACATGTTAATAATATATAATATCATCCATTCAACAGAAACATAGATCCTAAATTCACTTGCTCCATAGTTCAAGTCGAATAATTTATCATGGTAACATCAGATTGATGATCCGATGAAAATTAAGTAATTCTTGAAAAATATAATGTGGCTTCTATTTCCCATCAAATGAAGCACGGTGTGTACGATTGGCACCGCATATCAGCTTAAATTGATTTACATTTAATATTCCATAATTGGGTGAGGAAAAGTCTAGTGATGATAGCAACTAAACACCTTTGATAAAGATGAAAATTGCATCCGCCTCACATATTTAATACTGTGCAATTGAAAAAAGAAATATATTTGTTAATACAGATTATATGATGTGATGTCCTCGTATTGTCTAAAGCTCTTCAATTCAATTCCTCCATTCTCTGTCGTCACTATAATTGCATGTATTTTTTACTCATCCACTCACTGTCCTTTGTCCCACCACTCTACGGTGTGATGATTCAAGCCTCAATTCGACCATAGTGGTTGGACTTCAATGTTTGTGTAGGAGGATCAAAGTGCTCAGAGCAAGCATGGGTAAGATATGAAAGAGATTCAAGAGGACGTTTAGATGTGAAAATCTCATATACTGTTTTACGGAGTGACAATAAGACTGATTTATTTGTCAAGTTTTTTTCCGACAATAAAACTAACTTATTTGTCCACTTTTTCATTTGTCATCTTTTAAAAACAAAATTCTACTTTACATAAAATTATCAGAATACAATTAATCTTTGGATTTGGATTTGAAATTTCTATCTATATGTCGGATATTGATCATTTAGAATACAAATGGAACCATTAACTTTGCATATACTCAATCAAAAGTCTCAGGTGAGATCACCGCATCATATGTTTAACACACCTTTGTTCAATTTTCTTCCATGGTAGAGCTCCGTCGAGTGAGCTTAACGTTGCCTTGATCGTTCAAGCACGAGCGACCACGACTGAAGATAAAGCTAGAAAAGAGGAAGACAGTATTCTATCAAGGAGGAACATGACCTGGTCTCCCCAAACGATTCTTTCCCCAGTCCTTACTCTCCCACTAACTCGTGCTTTCATGTTGATCGTGACACGTATCAAAAGAGAACCAACAGTGTCAGGCACAACACGAGTGGTGAGACCCCGTTTTGACCTGAGACTTTTGGATTATCCTCACAACAGCAATACAGTCCATGATCGAATAGGAGTAGCAATCAGGAGAGAAATCAGCACTTCGGAATAAAATTCTCACCGTCCATTAAAATAAATTTCAGACTCACGTTACAAAACCACCAAAACAATCTGAAGGAAAACCGATTACAGTTTAGTACGAGAAAAACAAGATCAGAGAGGGTACAAATAGAAAAGCTAACTACGCAAACAT
Organism: Drosera capensis; assembly: GCA_001925005.1. Classification (NCBI taxonomy): domain Eukaryota; kingdom Viridiplantae; phylum Streptophyta; class Magnoliopsida; order Caryophyllales; family Droseraceae; genus Drosera; species Drosera capensis. Next base: position 72,858 of record LIEC01011059.1, on the reverse strand, counting down.
CGCCAAACAAACCCTATATACAATTGCTACCATATCCGCCTACATTCTACTATACAAACTGATTATTCTATATGTTTCTGCTTCTTCTTTTTGCCCCTCCCAATCCAATGTCCCCTCCTCATAATGTCAACACAATGGAGCACACACAGCAAACACTCTGCTCTAACGAATTCTCGCAAAGGAGAACAAAAAAAGGTGAATCAGCTTGGTATATGGAGCACAATGGGGAGGCATGGAGCATGTGGGGGAGCAGAGGATTAGGGAATAATCAGATGTTGTCCCTTGAAGCAGCGTTGCCGGATCTTGGTTGCCGTAGAAGCTTGATAAGTGCCTCCGCCTGCACCCGTGTACACACTCAGATTATTAGTTTCGTTATTTCAGGCAGTATTACAACGAAACAAATTCAATGAGATCATCCAATTAGAACTCAATACTTAATTTCATGGTAAGATACATTCAATGAATCGGAAATACAAAAAACCAAAAGCAATTCAAGGGCGTCTAATTTGCATACATAGGTCATAGGTGTAAGTTTTCTACTTCAAGAGCCTAATCGAATATGGCAATATGTAAGATATAAATCACCATCCAGCGATGTATAGGTTTTTCTACGACATACAAGAGACAGCATGTGCATTATGTAAGTGAAGCATGGTCGGCGGGGTAGCCATCGCCCACCACAACAAGTACTAGTATTGATTTCTATGTCTACAAGCAACGAACTAAACTTTCATTCATTGCTCTCACCCCAACTCATCTTACTCTGACAAGTGAATGGTCCGATTGAGTGTAACCACCTCAGTTTCTATATGAAGTGCATAAAATTGATACCATTGTCTTCAAGTACTCTCCAAATGGTTTCTATTCATTCTCATTCTCAATGATATTCCTTTGTGTACTTCATCATATAACAGGGCAACACTTGGTTCCTAGATTCCTAGTTATCTAAAGCAACATATCGAACGGGGACACACGCAAGATTTCTTGGGCAGATAGTTTTGATATATCTAATACGACACCAACAACAACAAACACCGAAGACGTGCAAATAAATTCGTTAGATGCTATGCTCGAAAGTCAGATACCGGATTGGTCCAAGCCAATTCAATTTACCAAACACATTCAAGACCAATTCAACTAGCTTCTTCAATTCGAGACCAATTCAATTCAAGCGTCAATAAAGCTTTTGTCAAAACAGGACCCTAACAATCCACTGGCCGCCAAGTAACTGAAAGGCTAGAACTCCCATGTTGAATACTCAACCTATCGGTTTCTCGATCTTCAGGCACAGAAAAACTCCAAACTCAAAAGTCAGCTTGGAACAACTAAAAAACAACAATGAAATAATCGTTCCAATGATAACAGAAGAGTTTATCGGGGTAAACTTCAAGTTAGATGGTAAAACAACTAAATCCAAGGATGCAAATGTCGGGACAATATCTAACCTTGATCTTGGCACGACTAGTGCCGGACTGAGAAAGCGCGACGAGGGGTGGGATTGCACCCTCTCGAGCCACCATGGTACGATGCACGACGCTCTCCTCGCATAATTGCAACAGTATCGCTGCCGCAAACTCCTTCTGCCTCTGGGTCCCGATCTCCACCAGCTCAAGCAACACCGGAATCCCGCCTTCCTCAACCAACGCCGCCCTCCCCTCCGCCACACCAGCCACCAGGCTCACCACGCAGGCCGACTTGTCCACCATATTGGACCCCAAATCGGCCATAAATTCCACCAGTGGCTTCATGATCCCTGCCTGGACGGCCCTGATCTTGTTCTCTCGTGCAGAGCAAAGCGAATACAGGGCCGTCGAGGCGTCCTTCTTGCCTCGAATCCCTCCGGTTTCGAGGAGCTCAACCAGGAGAGGGATCGCACCTGACCTCCCAATCAGGACTTTATGGTCCTCGAGCTGGGATAGCCGGAGAAGCGCACAGGCGGCGTTCTCCTTGGCAGTCGGTGTCCCAGTCTTGAGTGCCCTCACAAGGGGCTTGATCGCCCCAGAAGATGCGATTGGCTCCTTGTTCTCGTCACAGAGCGACAAATTCAATATCGCCGTGACTCCATATTCCTGGAGCTGAGGGTCTGGGGACGAAATCAGAACGACCAAGGGCTGAATCGCGCCACCTCTGGCGATCTTGAGCCTATTCTCCGGCTTGTTCTTCGCCAGGAGACGGATCTCCATGGCGGCCTGCTTCTGTTTCTCGGCGGAAGAGGAGTCGTCGAGGTCGGAGATGAGGCGGTGGATGAGGTCGTCAGGGTTGTCGGCCGCGCAGCTCAGCCAGAGCTGGCGGCTGCTGTTGGACGAGGCGCTCGGGAACTCGCCTGACCGGTCGCTGTCGCAGTCGCTGAAGGCGGAGGACGACGAGGCGTCGACCGCCTTGATCGAGTGGCCTCGGTCGCCGAAGGTCCTTCCCATGTAAGTAAAGGCAGCGGGAGACTCAACCTCCATCGAAGTAGCTTTCGCTGTTATAGTTTGATTGCAGGATTGATGAGCTACAAGTGCGTGACGATTAATTAATCGGATTAAGATTAATATGCGAGATTAGATTAGAGAGGATTTGTTTTGTTGGAAGAAATGGAGAGAAAAGGGGGGAAGGAGAGTGATAGTAATGTAGGGGAAAGGAGGGGAGGGGAGGAGAAGGAGTGGATATATTTGGGGGAGAAATGGTGAGGACACGTGGGAGGAAGTGGGGTCTCCGTCGCATCGGGGATGAGTGGGGTCCACATGCGAAAGTCGCTTTAAACGCGTGCGAGTCGGGCTCACGCCCTTTCGCTGATTCCCGAGTTGGATTGGAGTTTGAACTGTTCCACTTCACCATGCCTTTGATATGGAATGGATTCTCTGTTGTCAGTGTTTCATACTAGAGTAATCCAATGATCGAACCAAAACCAAATCAAGAAAAAAAAACCCCTATAATTTTTTTCCTTTTCTTTGACACCGTTGATTCTTGATATTATTTGTTGTTGGATTACAGAGGATCCAATTCTTGACCATGGCTTTTGTTCTGTAGCTGGGTCCTGCCTTTGATATGGAATGGATTCTCTGTTGTCAGTGTATCATATTAGAGTAATCCAATGATCGAACCAAAACCAAATCAAGAAAAAAAAAACCCCTATAATTTTTTTCCTTTTCTTTGACACCGTTGATTCTTGATATTATTTGTCCTTGGATAATAGGGATCCAATTCCTTAATATTATGCCGGTTGTCTTCCTCGTTTCATAATATAGACAATAAATGAACATGATAATAAAAAAATTCACAATATTATGAATAATCCATATGATAAACAAATGATATTGTTTTATATATTTATCGTAAAATATCAACGATAATATAAGATAACAAACTATAATTTTGGGTCAAAATAAAATTTATACCATATCATTTACTTAAAAAAAACACATCGAAATATATACCTCCATCAATCACAAAAAAATTATACTATTTGGACTCGACATGTATCACAATAGAAGGTATAATCGATGTTACGGAACAATCAAACGCTAGTTTTGAGAAAAAATCATGAAATATTAATATAATAATAAACGTTACGTATTATAACCATGTATCTAATAAAAAACTTAAATCGTATCATTTAGATGAGTAACGAAATTTTTTAAATTACGTATTGAATAATACAAAACGAAAAAATAGTAAAAAAAATATTAAATATTAAATAAAATTATTTATATTAAGTAAAGAAAGATGGAGCATAATATACTGTGAGAACAATAGTGCTAGTGGAAGTTTAAAAAACATGGTGGATTACTTTTCTGTCGAGTGATGGTCAGACTCGTGGGGAACAGTTTCATTGGTACTCTGCTTTAAACAACAGCTTATGCTTCTTCTGGTACCACTTATACGGAGGGAGATATATTTTGGCATTGATGTTTCTACTGTTGGGCTATTTTTTCGTCAGCAGCAGCAGCAACAACATATACCTCCCGGTCCGATAAAACTTTACAACAAATATAATATAAATCATAAAATTAACCGTGTTATAAATAATTCATAAGATGATGATTTTTAAAAATTGGTTATAAAACATAAAAATGATTTAAAATATATATTATAATCCTGAATGAGAAAAAAAAATATTATTTATATCAAATTACAGATTTAAATAAAGACATCACCCATCCACGCCACAATTCACGCGGCGACTCTTTTTTGGGTGGCAAAATAATCCTGAATCAAAATAAATTTTATTATATATCACTTAAGAATAAAAAATAATATATCAAAATATATAATGAATGATGCAACCATTGCACAGTATTATTTCCGAGTCAAAGTAGGCAGATTAACAACTAATGCAAAAACTTAAATTTGTTTATCGCTGAAGAAGGTTTTAAAGAAGTCCTACACCCATTCAAACTGGTGGCAACTAGCAACCAATTTGTGGAAGTGTTGGTATCAGATGTATCAGTAACATACTAATTAAATATTATGAGAGCAATTCGTCCAATAAGTGTTAATCATGTGGGAAAGGAGCTAGAAGCCTTGAAAAGGATAGAGCATTATATATATGAGAAAAGTAGGTTATTTTGTGTATGCTACGTATTTTTCCAAGAAAAGAAAATTCTAGCTTGCTATAGTTTTAATAATTTCGGTCTGTCGAGTAAATTATGGAATAGTGACAAGCTTAATATAATAGAAATATCTTATTCGTGTCCAAATAGTTGTGGGGAAGGTTAGCGGTTAGCCATATCAATTGAAAAGAGCTTCACTGGAGGACCTTCATATGCAAAGAGCTTAACTTTGATAAAGAGGATATGTAGCCATCTTAAAACTCATACTATCAATACCGATAAGCAATATTTACTTAGAATAAACTTCAATACTTGTAATAACCAATAAATTATCATAACCTCCTCCTCATAGCTAACAAGAACAGTCATGTAACGTGCTCATAAACCGCTTCTAAGGTCTTTCTACAGATAGCTGTCTGCCCCATAAATTGCCACAAATAACCGACTTCTAGGATGGATAAGCAAGACCTAACGTGCCAGCGATAATTGATTTTACCATATTCAGAAGCTTCTTTTCATTGTTCTCGTTTTTAAACGCGGGGAGGATTGACCACTAGAGGTCGGATAAATCTCGAACAAGATACGATTCCTCAACCTAAGATTTTGTTGGGTCCATTCTTCCATCACTCTATTTCCAGGTCCAGAACTTATTCATACAGTGCACACAGTAGTAATCAATTTTAGTTCAATCATCAGTCATCACCCTCTAATCACTAGACATTGTGGTCGCACCCGATTTTACTCGGTATAGCGATCCGACCATGAAAAAAAAGAGGAGAATAACTTACGCGGCACATGTAGCATTCCGATGCCTGGTACCATGCTACAACGTTATAGGCCTGTGGAACACAAAACCTGAGGACTATCAAGGAATCACACGCTGAAGCTGATGCTAGAAGCGAGAACACAGCTGTGTATTTGACCAAGAGATTAGGCTGATTGAGAAGCATATGGTGACAGGAGAATGAACGCAACTAGTGCAAGATCAAGCTTTTTTGCCAGAAACATACATATGCTAATAACTAGGAAAGCAACCCGACACGAACTTCAGGTACATTATATTGGAAATGGTTACCTTTTCCTCCAGCCGATTCTTTTAGCTGCCAAACTCCCAACAATCTAATCTAATTCACCTGATATCCCTTTCTCGGCCGATCCTATCAATCATTTGTAGCTTTATTTCGCCATCACTGACCAACCTCAAAAGCCGTTAATGGCCACAAAACAGATAATTGAGGATAGCGGTTGCTGATGGCCTCACAACTCTCACTAACTGCCTCTAGTGACCATTTTGAGACATTGATGTTCCTGGCCGTTATTGTCTTGATGTCTTATTTGGCTACTAGTACAAAATATGAAACATAAATTCAAGCTCTAATCCCAGAAATAAGGCATCCTGTAAAACTTCATGGATGAACATCCTATCATCAACAAGGCCCATGGTGAGAGAGTTACTATAGAGTATAGACTAGAGGTTTACTACGGGAAAAATTGACTACAATTTCGCATACGAGTTTGCGTTATCTGCTTGATGAAAGGAAAACAGAAACAGAATAAACCCTTACTAGCTGAGAATGAAAAGCAGGCCACACTGCAGTAAGATTAGCTTAGAAAGAACCGACGCATGAACTTTCGGAACAGAAAAGAGTACACATCTAAGATAAGACTCATTTTGCTGCATTGCTGTAGCATATGATGATAGCGAAGCTGATGCAAATGACACCAGTGTATTGAAGGGTGCTGAATGTTAACAGAGTCCCAGGGAAGCTCACTGTTAATCAAGATGCTAGAGAAGAATGTGCAGACATTGGATGGGCTCAGCACCAACATTAATAATATTGTAGTCATAATAAACAAAAAAAAACTTATGTTTGTTGAGTTCCCTTTTGAGGTTGAGATCAATCTGGCCAGTACTAGTAAACAAGGCCATGTTTTCGGTCATTAAAGAAATCAGGTACTTTCCCATCAAGTTCTGCGAGTGACTTGAGTGGATTCATTTCTGTTTTCTTCTCTCTCTCTTTTTTAAAATCATCTTCAGCCCAGGGCCCATTGCCAGTTGGCCACAACCAAGAAGTCAAAAGATGATGAAATTCTATGGGAAGGTTCATAGGTATAAAAAGGTTTCAGTTAATTTATATCTACAACAAACAAAATGGCTATTGTATGCACTTAACGAGTACAAACGAGGGGAAAATGCAGCAAACCTGAGTCATTAATGATAGCAAAGCAGATCGGCACCGAGAAGACAAGAAAAATCAGAGCACATCCAAGAGGAAACAGAAAAGCACAACCAACCTGGACAATTAAACACCTTGAAATTCCGGGTATCAGATAGAAATTTGACTCCATCAGTCGCTCCAGTTATCCTCATCGTGAGTAGGATCCTTCCCGTTTTTACTGCAGTTGTCCTGCATGCCGCCCAAGATTATATTGTAATCAGAATTTTCAACAGGTTGGATTTGCAACCGGAGGAACAAGAAACATAAATTTCATACTTCCAGATGTGATAATAAAGTGCCAATGTGAAATTCCAATGTGCAGCAAAAGGGGTGAAACTATTACCTCATGGGAAACCATTTTGGATGGAGACCAGACAAGAATTTGCCGGTCATTTCCACCTGTGTACAGCTCCTGGAACCAAAAGAAAAAATCTAGAACATTTTATTCGACATGCCATTGATGCCAAGGGCTATTTTACATGGGATAAATCTGCTTCCGTTTCTAACACGTTTCAGTGCAGATCAGTTACAATTGCAGAATAGCTTGAGGAGTTTTTGCATACCTGATCATCGGCATTAAACCAGCAACAATTCACATATTCATAGTGGCCTCGGAGGGACATTGATGTATGACCAGTCCAAGCATCAAATGCCTAGTGAATGATTATGTGTCAAATAGGAAGAAATTTGAACAGAGCAATCACCCCTAATATGCTTTACCTTCACTGTTGTCATGCATGGAACAAAAACAAGAGATGAATCTGGTGTCACAGCTATCTGTATGGCCCTACTGGTTTGCAGACGAACGGTTTCAAAGTTTACTAAAGTATTGCAACCGGAATCCATGTCCCACAATCTTAATCGTGAATCAGAACCTGGAACTCACAAGGGAAAAGAAGAGAATAAAAACAATAATACTTATAATAAAATACATTCCACCGTAAGCCAAGCCATAGATGAAGAAGATTGGTTTTGTTTTCAATGGATTGAGGCATCGTCGCATTCTTAGATGAATGGCCATTTTCCAGAGACACACTGCTCAGTCAAGTTGAAACGATCAAGAATGATGCCGAACATCTTCTTTCTACTGCAGGTCCATCTCTGCCGTATGAAATAAGGAATAATATTGACAGATCCTTTTAGGTCTTCGAATTAAACAGAATTGGAAATGCCAAACTGCTTTAGAAGATGTTATGACATTTAGAAGAATTTCTTATATCACTAGAAGAATTTGTTTCGCTTGTATACAAAAAAAGAAAAAAGAAAAAAAAGGAGAAACTTGGATATCTTCTTCCTGAAGTTATAACCAGACCTATCCAATACAAATTTTCGTCTCTGGCCATCACATGAAATCTTATGACACAAACCAAGCAATCGAAGA
>LIEC01011059.1:17775-64689 GCA_001925005.1 Drosera capensis | reverse complement strand
GGGGAGGAGTGTGACAACATTTTTTCAGCTTCTGTGCAAACAGTCTAACCTGCACTAAAAAGATATGTGCCATCATCAGTTGCTTTAAGGGCTGTGACAGCACCATAATGAGCAGTGGCACGGTCTTGACTAGATAACATCCCAGGATACAGCCTTTGCTTCACAGATCCTGTGGCCTGCATTGGCATTTTCCCAGTACTTGGCTGTTTTTTACCATTACGAAGAACTTTTCTTTGTTGTCCGCTAGTCATTGCAGACAAACCATTGTTATTAGCCCTAGAGGTGGATGCCTGAGAGCAGGGGAAAATGCAACTGGTCATTAAAAATGCGAGTTAAAAAAAAAAAAAAGATGAATTCAACAGAAAACCAATACAGCCAATATGTGAGTCAAGAATGCACCGCAAAATCTGGACAACTTATTAGCAATTGAACTTCAATCTCTTCATATACAGACTAAAAAAAATTCCTAACAGAAAACCAACGCAAGCAGAATTGGGAACATTTTCCCAGTACTTGGCTGTTTTTTACCATTACGAAGAACTTTTCTTTGTTGTCCGCTAGTCATTGCAGACAAACCATTGTTATTAGCCCTAGAGGTGGATGCCTGAGAGCAGGGGAAAATGCAACTGGTCATTAAAAATGCGAGTTAAAAAAAAAAAAAGATGAATTCAACAGAAAACCAATACAGCCAATATGTGAGTCAAGAATGCACCGCAAAATCTGGACAACTTATTAGCAATTGAACTTCAATCTCTTCATATACAGACTAAAAAAAATTCCTAACAGAAAACCAACGCAAGCAGAATTGGGAACATGTAAAGTCAAAAGAAATTACATAGAAAGCATGCCAATCAGTCAAGATGTATCTTTTTATTACGCATCATTGCAATGCCAATCCAATCATAATTTCAAAAAAAAGGAAACTTTAGACCTTTTTTCCCGTAAGAGGGGGGGGGGGGGGGGGGGATACGGGGTAGAAACTAGAAAGTATGTGCGTAAGTTGATGAGACGTAAGCATACTTTCAAACCATTTAACGATTCTACAAGATTCCCCAATATTGCGTCACTCCAATCATCAGCATCATACACGCAAGACATGCAGAGGTTATTAATGGTAAATCAGAGTTAAACCTTACTCAAAGTGACATGTGATAGAAGAGGTGTCCTTCTGCCTAGCTGAGATTTAGACTGGTCCAAAAGAAGAAAGCATCCAGCACGTCGTATATCCCAAAAGCGTATAGCACCGTCACAACCCCCGGTTATCAGAACCCATTCACTTGATTTAGACCATTCTACTGCCATAATACCATCTGTCACAGAAAATGGATGAGAGTACAGAACTAACGGGAAAATGTTACTATGGAAGTATGGAAAAATTGAAGATAATTCCCATATAAAGCACACCATATCACACAGGGAAAAAAAATCAATTTCCTAAAAAACGTCAGCTGAATACAGTATACAGCTATACATAGGAATAAAATGACAAGTAACCTATGAGATTCATAATATGATCTTTTCCAAGGACAAAGGGGGTCCTTGGGACCCTTTCCTACTGTAACAGTCCCTGACAAGCAACAGACTGAATAGACAAAAAGAGTATAGCGCATGCTAATTAATCGTTTCACATGCAATATATCCAGTGGAAAGGAAGTATGTCAACGTCTATAGCGCAACTGGTTTCAGAAAAAATATAACAAAGTATAAATACGATTTGGAGTTCTATGAGCAGGTTTTACATAATCCATTTTGACGGTTAAAAGGCTGACAATAATGGCTGACAAGAACTTTAGTACTTACCTATCGAACATCTCTTTTAAGGTTACCTCAACCTTTTTCCATAAAGTACGAAGCTCAATTTGCGTGTGTGAATGATTAAATGACAAATAAGGAATTGTTCCAAATATCTAGAATAATAAAAGCTGAGTTCTTCGAAGTGATTGCCACAAAAGATGGAGGTATGGGCTACTTAAGAATGGATAAAGCAAGAAGAAACCATAAATTCTTGTTTTCATTGATAATCGCCAGTCGATAAGCATAAAATTAGCAAGCAAGCGCAACTGTCCATTACCTCGATGACCAGACAATGTGTGAGCGAATGCCCCTGAAGCAATATCACAAAGACGGACTTGCACATCTTCAGTTCCGGTAGCTATTAACATATGTGAAGTAGCAAGAGTAGACATGGCCGTCCTATAAACTTTTCCCGGCATTTTGAAATGCATTACCACCTAAAGTACATAATGTCTAATGAGCATAAATTTCAATTTGTGTAGTCAATAAACGAAAGATTTATAGATAGAGTAGTTCTAACCTGTGTTGTATTTGTGTCCCATACTTTGATGAAATTATCATAGGAGCCTGTTACAAACAATCCAGTGTCAATCGGATACCATACTGCTGAGGATACAGCATACTTGTGGCCTTGTTGGTGCTGTTTGTCCACTACAAACATGCTTCTGTGCCTTGCTATAAGACCTCCTCCCTCAAACTCTGAGGCGCATTGGATATCAATGACAGCAGCAGACCCATCTGATGCACCAGAGAGCAAATACCTTCCCTCTGTCAAATCAACCTAATAAGATAATGAAAACATCCAATCCATAGATCTCCAATCAAAACATATTGACAGCTAAAACAATAATATGGAGCTCCCGAATTTCCATCATGGAGGGGCCAGTACTCATGTTGATGAAAGAATACCATGTAACAACTAACAAATGAGAACAATGCCAAACCCAGCTTGAGAAGAGTCCAAGCACTGCGTCTTACGTAGAACCAGGAATACAAAACAACCAACTCTTTTGTCAACAACCATCATATCAGAAAGTGTGACATTCTTCAACAGTTGAATCAATGCAAAAAATAGATGGGTCGCTGGTGCTTCATCTTTTATCTTAAGTTTTGCATTGAGGCTTACCGATGGTCCAGAACCCAATTTATTTAAACACAATTACTCGAGGGGCTTAAATGAACCACGAAAAGCAAATAAGAATGTTTCACTTCCATTATTTCACAAATAAGAACAGGCAAGCACGGAGACAAAATTTAATTCACGGACATGTATGGTTGTATACCATCGGTTTTCTTTTGTTTTTGTTGTTTTTAGATATGCAACAGATTTCATAATAATAACTGTTACAGTTACAGTAAAGTGGAGATGAGTTGGTATGTTCAATAGTAAGAGCTTCAAAACTACGAAATGTTCTTTGGGGATGAACCAAAATAGAAATATGCAGCACTGATTTAGATAGCATTAATTTCAGCACAACATAATAACCAATCCAAAAGAGGGGATTCTTCCAATAATACAATTTACTGCAGAATAGGCAAACATACAGCCTATGGATTCATCCACCGTGGTAGAATAGAATCAAGCGCCAATGGCTGAAGACAGCCATGTTCTATTTATATTGTCAACCATTCACCAAATTCTAAATGTCAGTTTCACATGCTCTCCTCCACATGCGGTGCTATTTAGAACTCGACAAATGGATATTTATACGGATAAGAAGAAATCACTAGGCACAAACTGAATAGAAGTATACTACCATGCTCTATCTATAGTGTTAGATTCTAAACATGAGTTTCACATAGTGAATCCACAGTCAACTCAACGACACACTCACTTATACACTAAAGTGAACCTATAGTGCTAGATTCTAAACATGAGTTTCACATGGTAAATCCACAATCCAATCAACAACACAATCACTTAAGCACAAGCTGATTCAAACAACTTCATTATCTGACCATAAAGAAATCCAAACAATTGCATCTCTCAATCAATAAACACAAAAATCATCAGAAGAGAGGCCGCACCTGGAGAGAGTTGACGGCGCCGCGATGAGGCGAGACGACTTCCTTGAAGTTAGAGAGCGAAATCGAAGAGACTCGATTCGATCGGAGGCGACTAGAGAAGGAACGAGGGCGTAATTGTCCGGATTCTCTGCTTCGAATCTCTCTCCACATCTTCCGATCGCATACTTTGACAACCCTCGAGCATGCTTCTTCTTCGCCAATCTCCTCGCACTATCCGATTCTTCTCCGTCGCCGATTCAGATTCCGATTGCGTTTGCTTCGTCGCCGTCGCCGGAGATAGCCGGAGAAGGAACGTGCGATCGCAGTTCTAAATGATGTGTAGAGAGAGAGAAAAAAAAAAGGAAATTATGTGAGAAAGTAGATAATGGCAAACGGGAGCCAGAGGTAGTTATTGGACGTTTCCGGGCCACACCGTTGAGTTTGAGGCCAATGGCCCGCCCAATGCAGTAATAGACATGCGGCTGGAGTAACTAACCACTTTAAACCATGACCTGGTCTGGCCGATATCATAATAGTCTTTTAAAATTTTCTTTTATTTTTTAAATTCATTATATATTTTTTATTTTATTTTATTTTATCTAGAAAAATACAGTATATTACAACAATATATTATATTTATAGATTTATTATTCATTATTCACCATTTCTAAAATATAAAACTTAGAATATTTTATTAGCAGATGACCAAACGTAAATACATTAAAACACATAATAAAATTATTTTATTTCATGAAAATATATACAATGAATGAAGAAGTATTAAAAAATAAATTAGAATTAGTTATAAAGTTTTCAAAAAAACTTCATCATAAAATAAACACATACGATGTATGTCTGTATATCAAAAAAAAAATAGGGATAAATCATCTAATAGAGTCACTTATGGAAAAGTGTACCAGGAACTCACCCAATAAGAAGGAGAATATAATAAAGGTTCACGAAAGATCAATGACGGAAGCAATCATTCCGAATCAATAAGGGTAGAATAAGATTATCAAAATTTGCAACATATCAACACAAGACAAATTTATATTGCTTTACAAAAATCGTCATAACTAATTGCATAAAACTCGAAAATGAGTTCTCTTTGATCCTTAGAAACTAGGGTCGAAGAGATTTCAAATAATATAAGATTCGTAAATTATTATTTATTGATCCGTACCAAATAGATAATCTAAAATGAAACACTTACACAAACTGTTTCATTTAACCTTTGAACATATTAAAATTCATTACTCCTTGCACACATCTCAACGAATTAAATTCGTGAAACTCCCTATAAAATAGACTCCATAAACTTTCAATACGCTAGATTTTATATCATAAAACATTAAGCATGATAGCAGTGTATAAGTTTAATCTATGTTTTTTTGCTAGACCATACACGTTGACGTTACTTCACTAATCTGTTCATTACTTTTCACATGTAATTTCAAATCATGATTTATAAAAATTCGTTGAAAACTAGGCTTCAATATCTTTCTAACGATCAAGGATCGTTCCTTATATATTCTTGAGTAGTTTCAGATTAATCATTGAACTCAATCCTATAAGCCGTTTTTACATATTGACACACATGCACATTTTGACTTTTAACTTAAACTTCACAATCGCAAATAACAAGCCGTAAATTTTTTTAGAAACTAGACATTTGAACCTTTAACATATATTAAAATCAGAATTTATTTTGCATCTCATAAAGCCTGGTAAATTTTCAAAGCTAAGATACAAAATTAGATTCTTCAAAACAACTGCACCTCTATTTCTTCCAAATTCCACCTTCATCCTCGTCAACTTTCATAATCCAATCCGCTTATGTGTATAATCGAAATTCGGCATCAAAACCCTTTTTACGTCGATTCAAAATGATAGAAATAATGATAGAAATACTCACCTATGATGAATTTAACTTTTGACGATGAACGGGATGAATCGTAGTGTGAACCCCGATGATGCCTCGCTTGAAAGTCTTATGGAACGAGTAGGCTACAGGAAAATTAAGGTTGAAACTGATTGAGCGTGCCCTTCTTTTCCTCTTTTTGTTATCAATTCATTTCGTTCCTTTCTTTCTTCCTTGTTCTCCCTCGTGGATCCAAAAAGCCCCTTAAAAGATATTGCATCTAAAAGATTTTGATAACATATAAGTTAATCGCTTTTAATGCATATTTAACTAAAGAAAAACTTTAGAATTAAGATTGGGATATTACACATAGTAACCATCATCTTTTATATACCGGCTTCATCTAGACTCAAAAGGAGACAAACCTAGATGGACAATACTAAATCGAGTAACAGCGCCGCAGCTGGTTCATGTAATCATGGTCCAGTTCCTTTGGCTCAACGGGTAAAAGATTCATCATGTGTTCCTATGAACATATGTACCCATACACTCGAGCAATTTTAACCAGCATGCGGTAAAATTAATCTGAGTTTCGGTAGAAAAAAGGACAAGAATTGCAAGATAACAAGAATCCTATCAGGAAAAAGGTTTCATTCAGAATATGTTGAACCAATATGACAACACTTTCCTTGTTTTGAAGCTGTGATCATCTCTATTTGCGTCATTCTCAAGAATGTTCCTACTGACAAAACGAATCGGAAAAAAGAGTAAACCAAAATACGGTGTAACTTAGTGTCAAGTACTGTGTGCATAAGGGCAACACATTTAGCCATGACTTCTAGGATCAACAACCTGGTGAACCTTTCTAGCTTCAGCACTTGAATATTGCCCGATGACCCTAGAATGAGGGATGGAAGCTTCCCCACGCGCGAGAGCATCCACATTCTCAAGGAAGAACTGTCTTGGCAGCCGACCAACTACATTACCCTCCTCGTTACCATCTTTGTCCAAGAATGCAAAATGTGGGATTCCCTCAACTCCAAATTCATCAAGTTCTTGCTCCCATTTTGTGTTGTCAACATTAAGCATGACGAAATTCACACGATCCCTACATTACCAATATCAATGACACTAACTGATCCGATATGATCTGTACACCAGAACGTGCTCTACCTTGAATGATGAAGCAGATCAAAGAAGTATATATATGATGATGACCAGTAGCGAGGAGAAAGACCATTACCTGTATTGTTGTTCAACTTTGTACACATCTGGCGCTAGTTCTCTACATACTTCACACCAATCTGCATAGAACTCTACAACAGTTGGTTTACCATTCCCAAGGGCCTGAAGAACCATAAAAAAACCATGTAAACTAATCGAAGAAACGGAGATGGAAAAGATAAATAATTCGTCCTGTAGAAGAGGCTTTTGCATTTACCGACAAGACCATCAAATCCTTCCATACTTTGCTCTAGCTAATAGTAACAACTACCTAGGTGGTTTTTATCTGAATACTTGAGAAAGAGTTGATATATTTCACAAACCTCTTCATATGGTAATGCAGCAGTAGATAGGTCCTGCAAAGAAACGCCCAAGTCTAATCGGGTCGAGAAGAAGAGACCCAAAGCAGCAATGGTTGAAACCGCAGCTATTCTCCTGTTCAAATCTTTGTTTGGGAATTCGAGCAAGACGGATTCAGTTGAAGAAGTACTAGTTTGATTTTGAATGTCAATGTCAACAGGTGGTGTTTCCTGGGCAGAGCAAACATGTGGAAGTTACAACCCCAGCTGAAAACTACGAAAATGGACACGGAGATATAATGAAATAAAGACAGTTAAAATAGATGGATTAGCACAATCAAGTTAAGGCAAACACAATTGCTCCTTGGACTGCAAAAGAACGACATAACATTCTGCATCATGCTTATAGCTCAATATAATGATCATCTTGCTCCTTGGCCTTCTTTCATCCCAGCTGAGAGCCATGTTGAGCCCTGCTTTCATTCAACTAAAATCAATTTGCCAACACGCTCATAGTCGAACTTTTGAAGGAGCAAGAACACAGAAAAATGCATAGTATAAAATTCCAACATGTAGGCCCACGTCAAAGTGTGGAGGAAACTATCCACACACTGCATGGATGGACAGGAAAAAAATAAGGATGAAGTTTCGATCTAGCCCTCGATACTCCAGAAACATGTCCAAGAAGGCAAGAACCAACTCGATCCAAATCTAGCTGTCTAAGGAAAAGCCTGCTATCAAACATTAAAGTTGACACAACCGAAGGCATTGAAACTCATTACAATTCCAGCTTCTAGTGATCAAGTTTCATGCTGCGAGTAGCGGAGTCATAAATCAGTCTTGGTCTGAAATAATTAACTGGACCCATCCAATCTTGTCAAAACAAATTATAAAGATTGAAGAAAATCCCTAAACACGGACACTATCAGCCCTTCAACCGAAATTTACATGGTTTTCCATACTACCCCAATGATCATGAGCAAATGGGCCAAGCTGAGGCTTCAATTCAACGAAATGACAATCTAGAACATACACTAGTCCTCACATCTCAAAATTCCAAGTCATAAATCACAGCATATAAAAAAAATATTCAACTACACAAATCTTAAACCAATTTAAGCATGATCCATTCGGGACAAATCGCAATACCTCCACAGGCGTCTCCGACAAGGAATCATTGTTATTCTGACACCCAATGCTTCTAAATCTTCTCCACGTTTGTTGAATCCCAACACATGGTTTGAAGACTCCTCCAAACGAGCTCCGCTGAACGGACGGTCCAAACCCTTGAAGCGACACCGGGCATGATATCACTTCACTCATCGCTCGAAGAATCGAATACGCTTTGCTATAATACCTACACAAAAAATGAAACAAACCCCACCCCCCAATGAGAATCCTATCTCAGACGATTACCCATTTCTAATTTAAACAACGAACGCACTACAATTCTCTATCAAGTGTCGGGAAAGTGAATTGAGTCCGTACAATCACCTTCATGGATGCGGCGGCGGTCGACGACGACGACGGAGGAGAAGAGAGGATGTGAGCGGGAAGTGAAGAGGATGTGAGCGGAGGAGAGCCGTGCGGTGGAGGGGGAGATGCGGAAGAGAGGATCCAATGGACTAGGATAGGATAACTCTGGCCCGATGGGCTGACATTGATTGGTAAAATGGGTGAACACATACAAAGATTTTGATTAGTCGTATATAACAGAAAGATGTTATGAAGCTATAGACATTAGTTTCAATCATACACAACATAAATGATCAATATATTAGTAAAATTGAAAGATAATCAACATATTGTATTCTTTTAATGTTTTTATAACCCAAACCCATATATTAATTTTGTAATGGTTCAGAACCATTATAAAATCCATTAATCCTATTTTATCAATGAAAAAAATATGATTATTTTATACATATATTAAGCATTTGAAATCCAATCACACATTCATAATTAAAAAATTATACATATAGTCATTAAAATTGTAACCCATATATTAATCCTTAAAAGACCATAATTTAAAAAAACTCATTACATCCAATTTACAAAAAAAAAAAAAGTGATTATAATATTACATATTTATATAGAGACATAAACATACTTCTGACATTCATAAGTGTCTTGAATTGTGCATGGTGTATCCTTAAGATTATTATAATAGAATTAAATGACATAAATATTTTGCTACAGAAATTATATTCGAAAAAGCTGACTTCTTATAAAGATATGCATAATAATCTCAATAACAAATTAATAAAATAAAAACGTTTATACGTGACACAACTCAAAATTTCTTATGGAGTTGATGCAGTTCTATGACACTGACACGAAGTCACTGGATTGGATTGTCGTTGTATTGTTGCCGGCACAGCTTGTTCATCTTGCCCATTTCTTAACCCGCCCATCCCGAAAAATAATTTCAGACTCACAGGATTCGAAAGTACCACGAGTCCACGAGACCTTTTGTCCTATCATTCACAGGTAAAAATCAATTTCACCCAAGACCAAAACCTTTCTTCTATCTATTCACCCATCAATGGCGTCTGTTCAATTCCCCTCAGTTTCACCGCTTCATTTACTCTAAACCCCTCACAATCCGCATTAAATTTACCCTCACAGTTATGGCCACAACAAACACATTCCATTTTGCTCTTCGTTCAATGCCACTGAAATTTTAACCCATTTCACATTGCTTGGCGGGTTTTCATTGAACTGTGCTGTTTTGTTGTTTGTGATTGCAGTGGAGTCAAAGTTGGGGAAAATGCTGTGTTCGTGTTCAGGCGAGCAGCTCAGGCTAGAGGAACCCGCTAGGTCGCCGGAATCCCTCGCGACGAGGCATTTCTCGCCCAGCGGGATGACCTCGAGGACGGCAAGGGAGAGCGCTGTGTCGTTGAGGACGAGGACGCCGTGTGGGTGTTCTGTTGGTGGGTTTTCGTCGTCGAGGATCGGCGGCCAGGGTTTGGAGGCCGGGGATGAGTCGGTTGATGAGGCCGAGTCGACGTTGAAGGAGGCTCTGTCGCTCAACTATGAGGTGGGGCTTTGGTGGTTTTGATGTTGTGTTCATGTTTTGGGGTTTTGGCCATAGTTGTCTGAAGAACATCGAGAAACGGCAACGGCCTTTCTGTTGGTGGTTTAAGGATTATGTATATCTCGTTCCCCTAAGGCAATTTGTTATGTAAATAGCGGTCGTAGAGTAATGTTGGTGATGTTTGGATATTTATCGCGAAATATGTTTGTTAAGGAAAAAGTGATGGACGCGATAGAGTTTTCAAGTTGGTGGGGGAAAATGAATATCCATACTCCATACAATTTATATGCGGTCAACACATTGTTATCCACGTTTTAAAACTTGGTTTGGCATGTGACGGCTAAGAAAAGCTTCATGTAAATAATGAAGTGCTATGTTGCTCGTTTTTTCAGGATACAAGTTTTGCAAAGCATTCCTTGCAGTTTTTGAATGCTAATGATTTGGTTTTAGAGACTTAAGGTTGTTGTAAGAATGTGAGATTGTACTGATGTATGAATTGTGATGATTCAGGAAGCTAGGGCATTGTTGGGGAGGATAGAGTACCAGAACGGGAACTTTGGTGCTGCCCTTCAACTATTTCAAGGGATTGACATGGGTAAACTAACTCCAGGAGTGATCAAGGCTGTCTCGGAGCGGTCATCACCAATAAAAGTGCGTTCTAAGGGGAATATTGTTGCGGCCGGCCTAATGTCGATGCCTTCTGTTAGCCTGATCCTTGAAGCGCTCTTACTCAAGGCTAAAATTTTGGAGGAACTTGGCCGGCCTGGAGGTATTCCGTTCAATGCTTTTGTTTTGCTTGCTTGGTGTTGGAGACTTCAAATATCTTTCTCTCTAATGTATAGTATGCAATGGGACTATGATTTTTGCTTCGCAGTTGTCCGTAGTTCTTAATTTCACAGGTCATGTGTCTCCATATAGCACCTGTTTAACATCGATGTCTATATCAAAAAATTTCTGGTGCGGTGTTTCTTTGATCTTGTCTAGAAGGAAGTTTCTATTTCAATATGGAACGAAAAAGAGAACATGGAGGATATGTAGAGAACAAGTTTCAGGAGTATAGCTTATGATAGGTACAAAGCATCTTAGCTCGCTTGATGCACGTTAAGGCCCCAGTACATAGAAGTAATCATCTGCCTTGCTGTTACTTTTCTGTAAATGAGATGTTTGATTGAGAAAATGTGTTGAACTCATTTTGATAACGGTTTTCTGGCCAAACATCCCTCATGTTGTTGATTCTGCATACACTACTTAGTCGGTTTTCGGTGCTACTGTTCCATTGTCTATATAATACAAGACGTGGATCATCTGAGCAAATCACTCAAAAGCTAGGTTGGCAATAATTCTTTCCTTTTATTCTTTGATTATTTGAGTTCCCATGTATGTGCCTCAGATGCTGCACTGGAGTGCAAAACAATCATAGAGATAGTTGAATCTGCTTTTCCAAAAGGAATGCCTGAAGGCATTGATCAGGACTACAAAATGCAGGATATATTTCACAGGGCACTGGAACTGCTTCCTCTTCTATGCAAACAAGCTGGTCTTATTGATGAAGCTGTGGCAGCATATCGTCGAGCTCTAGTCAAGCCCTGGAACTTGGACCCTGGAAGAGTGGCTGTTGTGCAACAAGACTTAGCTGAGACTCTACTATATGGTGGCACAGAAACTATCCTTCCACCTGAGTTGCAGCTCTACGGTCCAGCTGATCCAAAGAGCAATCTCGAGGAAGCGATCCTTCTACTGTTTACACTAATGAAAAAGGTAGCGGACAAGGAGATAGGCTGGGATTCAGAGATCTTGGACCATTTCACTTTTGCCCTGTCCATGTGTGGAGAATTTGAAATCCTTGCCGACCATGTTGAGCAGACTCTTCCAGGCATTTTCGACAAAGTCGTGAAGTGGTATACTCTTGCCCTTTGTTATGGTTCTGCTAATCAGAATAAAGTAGCATTAGATCTCGTCAAGAAAGCGACTGGTAGCTCGGAATCAAATCGACAACCCCATATCCGCTCTCTTCTTTTGGGAGCAAAATTATGTTCAGAAGATCCCCTTCATGCCCATGAGGGTGTTAACTTTTCTAAACGTGTACTTGGATCAATCCATGAGGGCTGTGATGCTCATTTCATCGGGGAAGCCCATAAATACTTAGGCATGTGCTTCGGGAATGCTGCAAGAACATTTCCTATATCAACGTGTGATAGAGAGAGTTATCAGAAAGAGTGTCTTGCTTCACTCAACTCTGCGTTTTCAATGGACAAGAGAGATCCTGAATTGTTGTATAGACTTGGTTTGGAGAACGCTATACAGAGGAACCTCGATGTTGCTTTGCAACACACCTTGGCGTATTCTACTATGGTTGCTCAGAGCTCGCCAAGGGGTTGGAGATTGCTGGCCTTGGTATTGTCTGCACAGGAGAGGCTTAAGGATGCCGAAACAGTGGTGGATCTTGCGTTGGAGGAAGTCGGGGAGATGGATCGATTCATGCTTCTTAGATTGAAGGCTGCACTGCAGATTGCTCAAGAACAACCCAAGCTAGCTATTGTGACATATGGAATTCTTCTGACTCGACTTCAGGCAATGAAGGAGATCACAAATAAAAATTCACTGCCAAAGGTTTGATTATCATTACCATCTTTCTTACAATGATGATGATGTTTCTGGCTATTTTAGTGGTTGCTTCTGACTTGAAAAATGTTTACAATATCAACCCTTTTCAGACCGCAGCAGTGGATTGTCTTCTACTGGAAGCTTGGCTAGATTTGGCAAAAATATACATATCCGTGGAGTCATTGCCGGATGCTGAAACCTGCATTGAGAGAGCCAAGTCAATTAAGCATCGCAGCCCAAAATGCTGGCATGTATCGGGTCTGTCCACAGTTTCTTTCTGCTCGAGCATAAGTCCTGCAAATTGAGTTCTGAAATTCCATTTGCTCCATCTGTAGTAACTGAGATCATATCCTCTTGATTGTGCAGGGGAATTTTTCAAGGCTCAATCTCTATACAAAGAGGCCCTTAAAAACTTAACGATTTCATTGACAATGGAGCCTAACTACGTGCCTAGCATAGTTTCAATGGCCGATTTGCTAATGAATGCTGGACGTGGTGGTGACCCTGTCACGAGAAGCCTGCTGCTTAACGCAGTGCAAGTGGAGCCCACAAACCACGATGCATGGTTCAAGTTGGGATTAGTTGCAAAGCGGGAAGGTTTACTGTCACAAGCTGCTGATTGTTTTCAAGCTTCCTTTGAGCTGAAGTCGTCTGCTCCAGTCGAACCATTTCTTTGACATGTATCAGTGCTGAGCTGAAGTCGTCTGCTTTGTTGATATACATCTAGGCGAAGTGCAATGACGATTAATCGTCTTGGTTTTATTTCTGATTCACTGAGCTTTGTTGATTTATATATATATATAGGAGATCTTACGAATTTCTCACAAGTGGGATTTCTAATTTGGTGACGAATGGCTACTAGTGCATCCGGGCGGATTGATCCATGGAGATGATGACTAAATAGCTATAGTGTGATGGTTTGCCGGACTGTTATTCGTCTTTTAGAAGATTGAAGAAGAGAAAGAAAAAGCTCACAGCAAACTCATAAACGCAGCGGTGTGATAGACTTGACTCGGCTATTGATTGCTTGTAACCTAAGCTCACGAAACGACCTTTTCTATATCAGTGAGGTTTCTTATGATTACAAGGACAGGTGGTTGCAAAATAAAATAGTACTATGTTATAGGAAGACTTAAAAATATTTAAGAGTATTTCATTTGACAGTAAAATAGTACCAGTGATAGTATTTCATTTGTCTTCTGAAATCCGTTTTGACATATTTACAAAATCTGATTATCATATCCATGTCGAATTCTTCCTGATATTTGAAAAAATGATCATTTGTTCAATAATGAAGTTTTTAGCATTGGACTCGACTAAGTAAAGATTTGTTGTTACACAAAGATTTTTTGTTAAACGAAAGAACATTTTCCGATTTTACTCCCGTTTTAGTTTTCTCGCCGTCATTCATCTCCTTTGAAACCTCGTCACCTCCAAACCATCACAAAACTCGCCACTCTCCAGTCTACACCGCCCAAGACTCGAATACGACATGAGCAACACCACAGCAGCAGCACCACCACCACCGCTCCCCACAGACCCAATCCCGCTCACAAACGGCCTAACCCTAACCCCACGAATCAAGTTCAACCTCACCATTTTCCCCTCTTCTCCTTCCCCTCCACCCCTCTACGAATGGAACCTCAAGCACTCCCTCCTCACATTCCTCAAATCCTCACCGTCCCTTCCTTCCACGATCCCTTTCCCCGACGACGATCTCGTGATACGCCGGTACCGCGACACGAAGAAGCGGAAGCGGGAGGATCCTGTGGCGCGTGGGTGGCAAGTGGGGAGGGAGCTAGGGTTTGTGGGGAAAGGTGGGGTGGGTGGGTTAGGGGAGTGGAGGAGGGTGATTGTGGATACGATGGATGGGATGGATGTGAATTTGGAGGGGGTTAGGTTTCGGGTTAGGATTGAGGTCCTGGCGGGGGAGGAGTTCGAGGGGATGAGGAAGGAATGTGAGGAGGACCTCGTGCTTCGGAACGAGAATTCTAGAGGTTGGTGACTTTTTGATCGACAAGGAGTGTTAGCGGCGTTCTCTGATAATTAAAAACTCTCATTGTGATTCGTGAATGAGTTAGATTTATCATGGGATTGTGTTGGCTCTACGATTGCTTAGTTAATGGGAAGGAGAGTAGTAATTTGTGCTTGTTGAGAGGAGTAGTGACTGAATTATTTTCTTGTGACGAGGAGTGTTAGCTTCATTTTCTTTGATTCTCTCTTTTATGAATTTCTTTTGTGATTGGTGAATTCATATGTTCATGGGATGCATTATAATCTGTGGTTGGCTAGTTAATGGGAAGGAGACTGTCAAGGAAGGTGTTTCAGGGAGAGTGTTGCTAGTATTCTTCTTTCGTGATTGATTTTGTGAATGTCTGTGTGGTGATTTGGGTTATGGTTTTGGTTTTGAAATAGGGTATGCGGGAAGCGGGAAGAGGGAACTGGATACTTTGACTCCGAGGGGTTTGCCGAGACTCTTGTTTCATCAAAACCTTCTATGTTGGTTACACACACGATCATTTCAACCCTTGGAAAGATAAGGTATGGCAATCTGGTGAAGCTTATATGTGTTTTTTTTTCTTTGCATTGTATTGTTGATGTAGTTCTTTTAGATTTCCGTTCGTATTCATAGTAATTGTTATGCACGTATCAATGAGCTTTTGCTTCATGCTCCTCCAGATTCCCATATGCAAACAAATCGCTATCTCAAGTTTGATCTGTGTTTAGGGTGCCATTTCTCATCTTAACTTCTTTTGACCGCTAAAATAGCAAAATTTAACTAAACAAGATGTGAAGATAACTTTGAACTGATGCACCAATTGCTGATGGAAAAAATCATAGGACAAGGGTTGCATATTTGAAGTGGTTTCTATATGCGTTCTAAAAGTGTTGATTGGTGAAATATGGCAAGAACTAGTCATCTATTATGTTGCAATACATTAGTGTATATGTATCACCTTTGCATGTATCTATTAAGTGTTGGTCATCTGCCTATTATTTTGCCTTTCCTATCATTGAGATGAGAAAGTTTTTACATACTTTGTTATTATTATTAGTTTTTTCTTTCTTTCTTTTCTACAATTGGCTGGAATCTAAGGGTTTAAGTAGATGATTATATAGGAAAAGAAACAGATGAAGAAAATGCTGATAGAGTCTCGGGGCTGCACTGTAAGATCGTTGTTCAGTTTGAGAAATACAAGGACTTCTGTAATGCATTGAGGGTCGTATGTGGTCGTTCATTGCAAAAGGTTTCTTCATGCCCTTCATGCTTTGTGATTTCTCACCTTTTTTTTTCAATTTATGACTGGTTCACTGTCATCATGATTTTGGATAAACCATAATTGATCAACAGTTATTGATTGACGGGATGCATACTTAGATAATTAACTAGTTAAGGTTCCATGTTTAGTGTTGCCTTGATTTGTTGTTAGACTCCAAGTTTTACATTGTGGTGACATGTGAGACTCTGCAGAAGGGTCTCGTCTTAAGGCTGATTATGAGCTAACTTGGGACAAAGATGGGTTTTTCCAAAGTTCCAGAAGTAACGCACAAGAAAGCAAGGGCAGGTATCCTGCAGCTGGGGCTGTACGATATGGAAGTAATCCTGCAAGTTGGCAGATGCGGGTGCCACGTTGGAGTCCCGACAATACTCGACAGAAAAGATACAGGGTTTGTTGCTCTCTTTTCCCTTCTAACCATGCATTGTATATCATGCCCTAATAAATGTTTTGTGCTTAAAGCATCATTGATGGACAGCATAGCACTGTTGGTTTACGATTAATCAAAGCACCGCATCTATGCATGTTTCTACCACCTATCCAGTGACAGAAACATAGAGTAACATTTTGTTAAATGTCGAAGCAGTTTGTCAAAACTCCTCTATAGTGCATTGATCAAACTTTTTATAGCATGGTTGGGTTGCCCACGACTTCAATGGGAGGTGGCTTCACATCTGGAAGTGTAATGTAACGGATGGAAGAGGAAGCGGCTGCATCCTCACCGGTGGATTCGGGTGGATTCAAAAGGTAACTTGATGATGAGGATGGTGATGGTGATGGTGAACCTGTCATCCCGCTCAACTAGCCGGCGAGCCAGCTGGAGGAATGACACTATGTGGCCGGCTCTGGGGGATGGGATCAGAATTAGCTCTGATTTCTTCATTTTGGTTGCTGTTCGTCGAGGGTCAAGATGATGATCACAACCCAGATGATCGGAACTTGTAGAAGGGGGAGCATTCTAAAGGTACGAAAATATATTACCACACACTCCAGTTACAGTTCCTCTCATGGTAACGCATATGAATTCCGTATGAGCATTCAATTTTCTTCTTTTGAGTCTCTGGTGATTCAGTTACCTTTTCTTGTTTCATGTAATGCACGCACAGAATTATTACTTGAAAAAATGAGCTCATAAGTTATTGTAAATATGACTACGGGCATATTACTTCAACATGCCACCGACTCACTATGGCAAACAATCAGACATATTTGGTATCATTCACTGCTTCCCATTTTCCAGGTACACTGCAGTCTGGACGAATGGCTCCATAATGTCTTTGATGAATCGCCCTACGGATTCATAAGAGGATCCACCTTCCAACAGTGCCTTCCTGCTCGTTTCTCCGGCTTCCCTCGCCTTTATCGCCACATGATTTCCAGGTATCATCAAGCGCCTAATCGCATTCTCCAACTCGTCGCCAGTCACAAGATCATCACCTTCTCTATCGTAACTCAACCTCAGATTGATGCCCAGTCCCATCTCTTCCACCAGCTGAAACGCGTTGAAATTCTGCTCTGCGTACATGGGCCAGGTCACGATGGGCCGACCAAACCATAGGGCCTCGAGGATCGAGTTCCATCCACAATGTGACACGAACCCAACGACGGCCTCATGGGCCAAGACCTCGACCTGTGGAGCCCATTTACATACCACACCTTGCCCACTTTCAACCGCGGCCCAGAACTCTGCTGGCAGGATCGCCTTCAGCTCCTCCTCGGCATAGTCCGCTGGCAGCCCAAACCCACCAGGCTTTTTTACGGCCCATAGGAACCGTGCCCCACTCTTCAGCAGCCCCGACCCAACTTCTCGAACCTGGGCCTCACGCATGGAGCCCATGCTCCCAAAGCAGAGGCAGACCACGGATGACTTGGGCTGGGCGTCTAGCCAGCCCATGATGTGGTCGTGCTGGGCCCTGTTGCTGTTGTGACTATGGGCTTGGCCTGTGAGGTCCAGAACTGGCCCAACCGTGTAGACCGGCGGGAATTTCCGGTCACTGAGGGAATGGACCGGGTATGGCTCTAGCTCAGCGACTGAGTTTACCATGACTCCCGTTGTTCCTCTGATTCGCTTCGCGTGCTCACTGAAGTTCACGAAACCGTTTTCACGGTGCAGGAAAGGTGGAATCACGGTTGCCGGAAATGGCTTCTTGTATCCTGGAATTATCTGTTAAGAATATCCATGATTAGAGTACCACAAGCAGTTAGTTGGACAAGCTGAGTATACCTAATCTATATGTCCTATAAGCAGGTTTGGAGGATTTATGTCCAACAATTTTAAGTAATCGATTCTTATATTTGAGTATCAGCCCCGTGTGATGTTCTTTGTTTTATTGTCATATTCGTGTTGTTGTATTTTAACATTGGATGTTTTTGTGAGATGAAGATTACCGTGTCGGGGTCTGTAGGACTGAAGTGGTGCCCGGTCTTATCGTAGTGCTCCGGCAAGTAGTCCATCAGAGCTAGGAAGGCGACACCGGAGGTGAAGAACATGTAACAAGAGAGGCCGAACTCTTTCGCCAACTCCACCATTTCAGAACAGAACAAGTCCAGCACCAGCCCCGCTACCGGGACAGAGGAGTCCGCTGCTTTGCTTATCACATCCCTCACGTGTGGTATGTACGAGGCGATTAATTCAGAGAGGTACTTCTCCCCTGCGTGCTTGAGATACTCTAGGGGTGGCAGCCGCTCGAGGATGGGAAGATTGACGAACTGGATGGAGGAATCATCGGAGGCTGTTTTCGAGTTGTTGGTGGCCCGGGGATCAAAGGGTGACTGGATGCTTATGATGGTGATGGAGAGGCGAGGATCGCGATCCAGGAGACGACGGGTGAACTCTATGGTGGAGGCCTGGTGCCCGGCCCCTATCGAAGGGACGAACAATAGCTGAGCAACTTTCTTGATCATAGTCGATTCTATATTCTATTTGCTTGGCGGGTTGAATGGTTTGTTGTTTTGCTTGTACAGCAGCTTAATGGCAATATGCTTCATACAGGAATCCAGGAAAAATCAAGCCGTCGTCATAGTCAAGTGGGATTGTATGACTACTTTGTCACTGTGGTCCAAAGTGTGGATGCGGGTATGATTTTGTGTCTTTTATTCATCCTGCAGGATCTTGCTCATCTTCTAGATAGTGGTCTATGATTTGCTTTTAGAAGGTGTAAGCAAAAGATAATTTGACCTTTGTTGTAAGCGATTTTGAACATTTCAAATAGGAAGTTCGTAGATCCTGAGCACTTCCAATGGAGACCTGGTGGGATTCCCACCTCCCATCTCTAAGTTCGAGGAATATGCTGAAAAAAAAGTTTTTTCAATAAATTTCTCATCTGGATCTCCCTCCTCATTTTTCTCTTGTCTCTTTATTATTGGGAAAGCACTGGACAACATGGATGAAAATTGAGGTTGACAATGTAACATTGTAAAACAAAGATAATGATAGAAAAATTATTATGAATAATCAAAAAATGATTAACAAAAATGAAAAAGTTATACAATCGTTTGACGAACATGTAGGATATTTTCGATTTTGAGATGTCGTCCTCAGGGTGGAATTCAAACTCATGATTTTTACATCTTGAGGAACAGTTTTAGAACTTGATTATTCTAAGGAGACCTCATCACTGACTTGGACCTCATCATTATATTTCAGATGAGCTTTAATAATTTTCATGTCAACATCGGTTGTCTTGATGCGGCGACTTACAAATTATGTTTTTTTTTTCTTTCTTTCTTTTGATAATGACAAATTATGCTCGTTTATAATAATCACAAGTAGGATTATGGGCCCAGCAGTTTCTGGATGGAAACGAACACGAAAGGCATGAGTTCAGCAAAGCCCATGGGGCCCATTGTCGAAGATGCCATGAAGCCCACACGTCTAACCCATATTTCAGTTGTGTGCACAAAATCTAAATGGGCCCAAGGAGCCATATTAGCTTGACAGGAAACAGTCTGTGGGCTTTTACTTTATTCGATACTGGCCCATGAATTTCGAGATCAGCCTTTTATGGGCTGGAGGCCCATAAATTCATGTTTGAGAGCATATTGCGCATCTTGGTAAACATTGCATTACATACAGTATACTCTCATTTTCAGGGCAAAGATTTTAGACGGTTTGATTTCTATTATTCGTTTGATTTTTAATCAGTTTCGATTAAGACGGATGAAACCATAACCCAATCGGATAAGATTTTTAAAATCGTAATCGTTTAATATTGGTTACAGTTAATCAATTATATAAACAGTTATAGTTAAACGGTTTCTTAATCGATTACGGGTTAACCTGTTAAATGTTTAAATGGTTTCTAAATTATTTCCAAATCAGTTTATAACATGTTAATCGGTTAAAACCGAGTCAATAATTAGCTAAAAAGATGTTATTTCTTGGAAAATATGCTCCTTTTTGGTAGATAGTTAATCAATAGATGTAATTTAGTTAAATTGTTAATATATATTTGGTTAAATGGTTATCTAATAATCGGTTAAACGGTTACGGTCAATCGGTTCGACCTAATCGGTTAAACGATTTTTAATCGGTTAACACTTAATCGACGATTAAACCGTTAAAGATCATAACAGAATCGAATAATTAAACAGTTTTACTTTCTAAATAAAAAACGAACAGTTTAACTAATCAGTTTCAATTTACACGGTTTGTATTTTGGGTCGGTAATCGGTTTTATAAACGTTTTAAGATCCTTACTTCAGGGGGTGTGGTTGTGCATAAACAGGTAATCAGCGTGTATACCACATCATTCTATATTAATACTATATGATTTGAAAATGTTTAGAACCTTATCTTGATTAAGTAAGCGAATCATGCTTCCATCTCATCACATAGGCCATTAATTATTTGACATAGACTTGTATAGTAGGAGTAATTTATAGTGTGTGTAGATTTTGGATCCATATCTCCGGATATATCGCATATTTTAACTTCACATATTCAAACATTCGATTGTTGAATGCATACGTTCAACTGTTCTAACATTTCTTATATTCCGGACACGCATTTCTGTTTACATGAGATCAAGTAACACTCACAAGTCGCTACATTCTTGTATACCAACTGTCAGATACGGACATACGGTAATGATACTGTATACCAGCTCCGGTCGAGGCATTGTCGATGAACTATTTACTGTTGAAACCATGCATCTTGATATCGATATGATGTTTTCAAATACATATCTGTACAATAATCCCCACAAAATCATCTTCGCACACTTACAGTGAACTTATATAATTATAAAAAAAAACTGAACTTATATACATCGGGAATTCACACATCAACCTAGGATTCCATGTCGAATCCAATTTTATCAACAACCCAATGAATTCGAATCAGGCAAGAAAAAAATATTCATAAAAGCTGGTGCAAGCATTATGACAAAAACTTCACCTGAAAATTTGACATATAAGCTGATTCAGGGGCTGTTTCTTTGCACATTGCCTTTGTGTCCTTGAACTGACTGCTTCTTGTCACTTAATTTCCTGTCATGGTAATCCTTCTTCTTGGAAGACCTTTTCAAACTATGATGATCAGCTATGGTGGGCACGAAGTACCAACCAATGGAGGTGCACAGCACCGCACCAGATCTTCCAAAAACAGCCAAGAACAACAAGATTTTTATCACGACTGCCGGCCAATAACAGCACACGGCCTTTTCAGAATTTCCAACTTCGACTCACATCTCTTCATCTTTGCGTCCCGGGCCAGCAGTTGATCACACCTAGGAGATTTCTGCTCAACCGTCGAAGCAGAAGTAGGAGGGTTGATTTTAAGGTTGAAGTTGCCTAGGTGAGGCCCGGAGTTGCACCTACGGAATCTATTCGAAGTTGAAGGTGAGCCGGTGCTCTTCCTATTGGCCTTGAACACGACGAGGGGCTACGAATCATTGTTATCAGAGTAGACGAACCGGACCAAGCTGATATTGTCGGGATCATTAGTCTCCGAGTAAATCTGCTGCCTCTTCTCTTCTATTTCGGCTAGGAGGGAGGGCGGTGAACTTGTCAAGCACCTAGAGATGAGTACGGGTGAACTTGTCCGCGACGATGATAAGCTTGGCGACAATGATATTGCTCTGTTGATAATTGATCAGTCGTATCACGGGCATGTGAGAAGCTGTTGCTGCCACAAATCCACGATCTTATCATGGCTATCGTCTTGATCAAATTTCATTAATTGGTTTAAATGGCGAGATCAAACAAAAGGTGATGATCATGGTGAGAATTCCAGAGTCAAAGATTTGTTAGTTTATTTTGATAGCATAGAAGTTTCTAATGTTATTGGTTCAAGTCTTTGTTGACTTTCTTGGAAAATAAGCTAGCAACGAAAATAAGAACGTCATGTGATAAAGAAAAAAATGGTTAGGTTAACACATCAAAACAAGGAGCAGGTGACATGGATCGACCTCTGCTGCCAAAAAAGTCCAAGTCAGTCACAGTTGCTTCCTGCTTCTGCTTGATATATCATCCTGCTTCTGTCAATAACCTGTAAAACCTAACAAGCAAGCAGCGTTCTTGAAATGTCACGACCAGAACAGGCACAACAAAAAACAATGCAGCAACAATTTCCAAATTCGACGATGTCAACAATACGAAGCACTGCTATTTTTAGTTAGCACAGAGTTTAAAGATCCAGTTACTTTTTACTTCCTGGCCATACTGCAGTTGTTCCAATCTACAGTGTAAACATTCAAACACAAAACGTGAAGTTCAGCTGAATGTGCAAGCATAACTGCATACTTATTTAGCAAAACGATATACACGCACACGAACAAGAAAAAGCATTCCCAACATCGAGAATTCCATTCTCGAATATCAGGTAGCACGACATCCCTTATTCCACCACAAAACAACCAAAGCATCAGAATTACCAAGATGACGATCATCACGATTCATTGATTCCACTTAACTATACAAGAACATACAGCAAGGAGAAAACAGAGGATCTAGTTCTAAATTGAGATTGGCTCTCTCATGCACGCAAGCGAAAGGAGAACGCATGATCCACTCATCAGCTAGCGCAATTCCACCATGGAATGGCTCCTGAACAAGCTCTTCCCATGAGCCAGACGTGGAGAAAGCTTTTCACCACTATCCTTAACCTTGAAAGAAGAAAATCCAGCACCCAGGATTTTCTTCTTCTTCTCCATTCCCCTCCTTACACCATCTTTCTTCTGCACCGGATTCCTCAAATCTGATCTCTTATTACTAATGATCTGAGGAATGAGGTACCATCCGATCGAGACACAAAATGTAGCAGCTGACCTCCCAAATAACACCAACAAAAACAAAACAATTATCACAATCAAGGGCAACTGATAACAGCGATCCACCCTGAATCTCTCCAGGGTCAAGCAATGCAGAAAGCTGCTCCTCTCTTCATTGCGACATCCATGTTTCAAATGAAGATGATCCTTTTCCGTCTTATGCCCTACAACCAAAGCAGAACCTAGAACATGGTCGGCCTTAACAAGGCTTCTAGAAACCTCCTTATCCTTGTTTCCCTTCTTGACTCTGACCACGATCGGCTTGCACTTGTTGTCATCAGAGTACACAAATTGAATCAAAGATATGGCATCAGCACCAACCTCAGCATAAATCTTCTGCCGTTTCTCTTCAATCTCGGCCAGAAGTGCACAGAATTGCTTAAGCCCTCGGGCTGCATATGGGTTCTTGTCCTCCTTAACCCCTGATGATTTTCTTCTTATTGAAACCTTAGTACTAGGGACTATCTTATGTTCTGCTTCATCTTCGCGGGGAAAGCTGCTAATGCCACAAAAGAAAAAGCCCACCATCTTCTTTCGTATGAATTTGTGATGAGTATATAGGAATCGTTTTGGTCGATGTGAGAATGGTTTTTGAATTAGACGAATGACGAATGCATAACGATGGAGATAGCTATTAGAAAGAGTACTTTGAATTTCAGAATGAAGTAACAAACCAGAGAAGAAATGGTTGGATAATGGATTGGTTGGAATGCATCTTTCTAATCTGAGAAGAAACGGTCAACCAGCTTGACTTGGAGAGAAGGCAGCACATGAGATGTGCTTGAAAGCGCCTTTTTTTGAAAATTTAGACCACCATTTTTTAATTTCTTTTTGACTTCATCTTCCCAATCATGCTACAAGGAAACCACTGCCATTATTACTTTATAAGAGGAAAACCGAAGAAACCAAGACTGGACTTATTAGAGAGGATATAACTAGTTGAATATTGCGTTGCAACTGTAGAAGTTTTTACCTTATAAATAGTCTTTACAGTCTCAGTTTACTTAAGACGAATAATTTACTAACTACCCCTATGATGAAATTACCTCAACCTCAGAAGTTCTAACTTTGGAAAAACTAAAAAACATTAGTCCTCCTAGACATCTAACCGAACACAGACTTTAATGGAAGCACAAGAGCAAGTCCTTGTCAAAAAAATTGTCTCAATCTTCTAGAAGAAGAATCTGAGAGCGTGAAGCAGAGAACTGCTATCCTTGAGGAGACCCAAGTGGAAGAAAAAACATCACCTACTCAAGATGCGGTGGGAGAACCTATGTTTTTCAAACTACTCAAACTAGAAACAACTGGTTTCTTATCCTAGAGCAACCTTGTCGCTGTCGAAGTACAAGCATCTGATGTAACCAACCGTTTCTATCCCTATGCTTTCTCGTGGAGTTCTAGAAGAGAATGCAGAAAAAGATGAAGAAAACAGCGAAGTAAATGATGGCCACATATTCTAAACTTCATCACCTTTGAACAAAGAACAGAAAAATATCTTGGGTACTTCATATAAAATCTAAAACTACCACATAAAACACGTGATATGATTGCTTGAACACCACAAGAAATTCCATGGACAACGCATAAAAGCAACCAAAAATTGGAAGAGATCCGCATAGGATACAACAGCTCTCATTAACCATAGCTTCAACCAAAACATCTCTATGTTCAGCTGATTTTGATTAAAGAGATACAGGAATCCTACCTCTTATAATCCATCTGAGTCGGCAGCTACTCATCATCCTTCATGTACTTCTCTTGCACAGCTGCGACTGTAAGATTGTTTCGTTAAGTAAAACATGCAGTAAAGTTCAATACATGTAACCAGCAATTATAAACATGTCGAAATCCAGAAAACTATCCCTGAAGGATATTTCGGAACAGAGGGAGTATTTATTTTCATTCTCATATTACAAAAAGAAAAAGGCAGCTCCAAATCAAAAAAGGAATGTGAATAGGAAAATGGCATATAAAAGCCTGAAGGATATCGGAAGTAATCCCACTCTGTTGCCTGAACTGCAATTTTACTGAACTCAACTGCACTTCCTTCGATGCTAGAAAATATGAAGCCATTTGTTTTGTCGATGAGCTTGACAAGATTTCCTACACTTTCCTTATCCTAAAAAGCCACATAAAAGAGTTCTGCATGTCATATTTAGTGGTGGTGAGTGATGAAATAAGCAGAAGCAGGATGGAATACCTGTATATCTAAAGTGGTGAAATCTACAAGACCGAAGTCTTCTATGACCTCGCAAAGCTCCTTCGTAAGCTTCCTGCCATTAACCACCATCTTTCATTAACCCAATCTGGCTACATATAACATAAATCCTAATAACAGGCTTTTCCAATGAGCAGACAAATGTTAATGGGTAAAATTCAAGACTCGCCCACATCCTCACTTATGAAGTTAGTACAGTACAAAAGGCAAACGGAAAGAAAAGCATTCATCTTCTGCTTAAATAAAATTCAGTCAAACAACAAAGATGCAGGGCAACATTGTCAGACAAATGAGACATTGCTAATTATCCAAGCAGGGGAAAAAAAAAAAAGAAAAAAGAGGAGAAAGAGCCTCCACATAGAAGCTATTCAGAAAATGGCAACACTTTTAGCACTTGTGAATTGTGATTGAGAAACATAAATTATATGCTAAATACAAAAAAACAAAAAAACAAATTATATGCCAAATAGAAAAAAACAAAAAAACAAAGGAATTTCCACCAGACCTGTATTTTGCAGAACGAGGATCTTGATCTAGGGTATCTTGTAGATACGATAACTCTTGAACATCAGTGTAGAAATCCAGATTGAAGGCTGCACAAAGAAACAAAGGTTTATTAAATGACAAGGATAGGATATTTTGAAAAAAAAGACACCTGCATCGGTTAAAGTTAGAAAACTAGTGTTAACAACTCACCTAACTTGCCGTAGTTCTCAATGAGATCGATCTTTGACAATACATTGACATGAGGAAGCTCCAAATGCAGCATGGTTGATAAAGAGAGCAGTAGGGCACTGACATACTTTCCAGGATCACTGCAAAGATGAGCATCAACTAAATGCACAGCAGTCAACTGCGAGCAAGATAACAACAATGAGAATCTGCGAAGTACGACTCTCTTACAGCATTATCATGAGGAAAATGAAGATAGCTATACCCGAAGATCCATCTTCTTAATGAGTTTCATTATAACCCTTTTGGCATTTTCATGAAGGAAAAATAGTTCCACTTGGCCAGGAAAATCAAAAAGGATATAATGATCTGCAAAATCAAATGATGAACTTGAAAGACCATCTGGTAACAGAATATCACAAAAACCGGGAAAAAAAAGAGAGCCAAACAGCAGCTGTTTTCTGAATTATTGAATGTTAACCAACCTTTAATTAATGGTTGCAATTTAGATTGCAACCAGTCGATGTTCTTCTCTAGATAATCCATACAATAAACAAGACCTACAGCACATCATCAGCCACACATAACAAAATAGCTAGATGAAATAAACATAACAAAACACCAGCTGAACAAAAGGGAAACACCATTTTTTGGATGTCACGACAAGAAACATGAGAAAGCATTGTGTACAGAAACACTAACCTCCATTGGGACCGAGGGAATGCTCATTCATCACATCACTGAGTTTGATCAGATCCTCAATATTGACAGCACAATCATATCTGTTGCTTGGGCTAAGGAAACTATACGAACTCAGGAGAAGGAATAACATTTACAGCAAAAACTCTAATCAGATGAGGATACGGCAAAGCATCGTTAGCTGGATCTAAGTTGACAACGGCGACCTTTCTGCAATCAATCAAAAAATAATCACACTACACTACAATAAAATAATTCAGCAAAAAAGAGATATGTAACTGGAAGCAAAGTGTAATGCATGACGCTCTACTCTGGTCCTGATTAACAAATGCATGTGCATACATGACTTCAATGTCAAACCACAATTCTACATTTGCCTGACCTAAGTTCGTCTGCTGTACTGTTTTATGAGATAAAAAACAAAAGTAAAACCAAGAGAAACTGAAAACAAACAAAAGCATGAGTGGCAAATCTACCTAATAGAGCAGGATCTATTGCACTCGAGAGTAAAGGTCCCATGCATCACAGCACGAGTTTCATTTGGATAAACAAGTTACACATAGCGCAACCTGAATCTAGACTTAAATTTGTAAGTTAGGATCTAGTTACACTTAGGTCAGCAACAAAACCAATAAATTACCAAAGACATCTTTCCCCCTACTACAGAATTGTCAAGTGAAATGTAGAGGAAAATAAACAAGACCACAGCCTCGTGTAGTATTTTATTTTATTTTATTGGGAAGAATTTAGCGCATATAAACTCGCTCGAAAATTGGTTACTCGTGTAGTATTTTCTCATTCTTAAAAATCACAGTGGGAAACAAATCATTGGTAATTGCAATCACATCCGATCTCTGAAAAAAAGAAAAAAAAAAGAAAAAGAAAAGGAGAATCTACCAAAAATAAGCAAAAACTAGATTACCGGCCAATAAGCTGGAGAAACTGAGACATGCCATTGCAAT
The DNA here is from genome assembly GCA_001925005.1 of Drosera capensis. Classification (NCBI taxonomy): domain Eukaryota; kingdom Viridiplantae; phylum Streptophyta; class Magnoliopsida; order Caryophyllales; family Droseraceae; genus Drosera; species Drosera capensis. Next base: position 36,763 of record LIEC01011059.1, on the reverse strand, counting down.
ATGTGGTCTTCCCAGACCCTGGTGGACCAATTACAACCTGCCCATATGCCACCATATCTTCCCCGAATCCGATATTTCTGCTCACTGTAGTCAAGAAAAAACTAGTCAGCGATTTTAATCAATCAACCATCAGATTACATTTTACAAAAGCCGTTCTCAATTAAACCCAGAAGGTTGCAAGAAACCAGAACCTTATACATTATTTCCAACAAGTTATCGGAACAATAATCGCTTGAAATAAAATAGGCATCGGCGCAACAATTTCAGGTGATATAGAAGTTGCATTTCAAAGACAGTGGCACTTCCATGATCTGTTTTTTCTTCCTTATGCTTGTTTTATTAGTCCCAGAATCGTGTTCTATACAACCCCAGCATTCGGGCACATTCTCCGTGCTTTTCCCACGAGCGGAGATACTAATTTCCAACTTCCAGGAGTAGAAAAACTCTTGTTCCTAAGTTACTCTCTACATTTTAAATGCTTTAAGCTTCGGTATCATGACTTCATGAGATCCCCTAAATCAAACACCTCATACTCATTTGCTTGGCACGGTTTGCCACTCCAGCACGAAATTCAGGCGAAATTTTCGAGCGTAAGAACAGTGAAACCCTAACTGTAAGAAGAGGAGAGAAAGGGGAACAGAGACGAGACCGAATCATGAAATCAGGTTAGTGGTGATACCTTGACGGCGGCGGCGGGTCTGGTGATGAGGGGAATTAGAAACCCGCACCGAGGGGTAAAGGGCGCAGTGGAGTGCGGGCCGCGGTGGGTTTATTGAGCAAAGCAGCAGTTGGCTATGGGATAATTACATGAGTGGCTGTGTGGTAGAAGAGAGTCAATTATATGCTTTAGGATAATTTTTATTTATTAAAGATAGATAATGATAGATTCAATTTTAATTTTTTGTTTGATTTTATAAAAAATAAATAGGGAAAATTGCTTCGCACATAATTGAATGCTCTTTACTAGACAAACACTAACACGTCGGATAATTATGCTCAAAATATTATCAATAACATTGCTCCTATGAAATTTTTGACGGAAAAATTCATAGTAGATAATTCTGATGATATATACCAACAACGCTACTTTAATTTTTGATGTAGCAATGTAATCGATAACACTGCTACTTTAACATTGCTCAAAATTTATCATTTCAGACATCCACACAACTGCAGCACGAAATTGCGCTACTCGAACTCCAAATAGGTGGATTACATGGTCCTCTCAGCCAATATAATCAACAAGTAAAGCATGGTGAAGATTTAAAAGTACAAATGAAAAAAGAGGAAGGGTCCAATTCAACCCCAATCGGGGGAGCGAAGGGAATCGAATACGGGACTCATTTACCTGCTTGAGTTGGACGAGAATCAGGTGAGGAGATTAGGGTTTGAACGTCTGGTGGGAGAAAGAACTTTTTGTAATCGGCCAGTGAGGAGACGCCGCCGATGACCGCTTTTGAACCCTTTTGGCCTTTTCTATTTTGGTTTTTCCACTTTGATTCATTTCATTAACCTCCTCATAAATTTATGCATGACTGGATTTTATTTTTATATTGAAAAATAAATTATAAAAATTAAATTTTTTTTTATCTTATAATAAATACAACACTTGTCAAAATAATTATAATATTATCTTATTGAATTTTTTTAAATTATTAAAATATCTTATTTTTTATTTTATATCACATCAATTGATTTCACTATTATTTCTCATTCCATTCTTTTTTTTTTCTTTTTTTCCTCTTACAAACCATACATAAATATCTTTATACCAAAAATTTATATATATATATATATATATATATATAATCTCACGTCGATCAATTTATTTATTTAATTTAAAACGAATGGAGTATTAATTAAAGAGAAAGAATCTAATTTTAATCACAATTCTTTGTCTCTTAATCTCCAAATTCAAGGGGTACAATTACAAATATCTCTATTTTTTTAAAATAGTCTTTTTCTTTCTTCTCAAACCATGTCTATATCGATGAAAAATATTGAGTTGTTCTTGTAGCACAAATCTATTTTTTCCTTCCATTAATCAATAACTATCTTTGTTTCTAATTAATTTTTAAAAATATTTTGATTCGATATATATATTTGTATTGAATTTTGTTAAAGATTACAAGTAATATTTATTGACATGTATTTTTCATGTTTTAAAAAAATCACAATAAAACTTTTTATGTATATTTTAAAATAAATAAAATAAATGAATGATATATAATTTATGTTAACATAATTTATAAAAAATAATATTTAATTATTCAATAAATCGTATGACACTTAACAAATATGAAATGAAGAAACCTTCACAATTACAAAAAAAAGAAACAACCCGTATAATTAAGACCAGTGTGACAACAATCGACAGAAGAGAGACCCTCGCGCAGCTGTAGCCAATAATCAGCTCACCACCACCACCCTTCGATTTCGGGCCTTCACGGAGAAAAACAAAAAAAAAACCGATATTATTGCCATCAAATTGCCCCTTTGTCTATCTTCTCCTCCTCCTCTTCCTCTCATCATACTGCTCTCCCCTCCATCATTTGCTTTCCTTTTCTTTCCATCCCAGCAATCTCCTGCACTTTCTTCCTCCCTCGATCATCCCTGCTAGCTAGGAGGCATCGAGGAGGAGAAGAAAGCAGAGGAGAAGCTGCGGAGGTCATATTGTTAAGAGAGATAATGGCTACGATCACGAGCTCGAATCCGAAATGCAAAGCGTGTGACAAGACCGTTTACTTGGTCGATAAGCTCACCGCTGATAATCGCGTTTATCATAAAGCTTGCTTTCGCTGCCATCATTGCAATGGCACCCTCAAGGTATTTATATGAATATCAATTATTCAGATTAATTACAGATCCGATCCAATGATGTATTGATTCGTTGTTCTTTGACGTTTTCTGTCTCCCAGATGTTTAATACTATGTGACTTGGATGGTTGCGCGATGAACTATGTACTATATTTTTGGATTTTTTTTTACCATTATATTTTTGGATCTTGATCTGTATTGAGTACTGAAATAATGTTAATGATTATGTAAGAGGGAAAGTTTGCAGTCTCAAGCCTGATCTGTTGAATTCAGTATCCAAATATGTCTGGTGATCTTGTAAAGTATATATATATATAAAGTGCAGAAAATGATCAGTAATATATTGGATTGGCTATAGTTGAATTGTCTCAGATCTAAACTTGTATATGGATATATGAGTTTTGAGTGGTGGAAACGTTTTGCAGCTAAGCAACTACAATTCCTTTGAGGGGGTGCTGTACTGCAGGCCACACTTTGATCAGCTCTTAAAACGAACCGGAAGTCTTGACAAGAGCTTTGAAGGTAGTCAAAATTCCTTCACTGTCTTGGTTCTCAGATTGATCCTGCCGGGTACTCAGTGTCATTCTCTATACACTTGCAGGGACGCCAAAGATTGTGAAGCCCGAAAGACCTGGTGATAGTGAGGTGAGGGACTGTTCGATATTGCTGTCAATGTGAAAATATAATGAAACTAGAAACACAAAACCAACAATTTCTGAGTTGTATGCGAAGAAACAATAACACTGATGCCTATGAAAACGAAAAAAATCAAAGCAGGAGCACTGCCTATTTGGGCGTAAGATCAATACATGTTTATGGTCCTTTCTGAGCTTGTTCGATGTTGCTATTGCTTTTGAATATGAGTAATGGGTTTTGAAACAGAAACCTCCAAGCAAGGTTGCTACACTCTTTGCTGGAACCAGAGACAAATGTCTGGGATGCGGGAAGACTGTTTATCCTACCGAAAAGGTTACAGCCAGCGCCTTCTCGCTGCGTTTTCTGTAGCTCTTATGTGTTCATTTGTGCAAAGTGTGCACTAGAGGTGATTGAATTTTCATGTTGTTTTTATCTTGAAGGTTTCTGTAAATGGAACGTCCTACCACAGGAGCTGCTTCAAGTGCGTCCATGGTGGATGTACCATTAGCCCGTCTAATTATATAGCACACCAGGGCCAACTATACTGCAAGCATCACCATTCCCAGCTCATCAAGGAAAAGGGGAACCTGAGCCAGCTCGAGGGCGATTCGGATAAGAATGTGGCTTAAGGAGCTGAAGTTTTTTCTAAATCATAAACTTGTGTGTGTTGATTTTCCTCGTTTTGTTGTCAACCCAAGTCTCTCATCACTCCTTCCTATGGATATTCGCTTTTGCTGGGAACGATTTGCCTGTCGTGCTGCAGAATTGGGTTCTCACCAATAAGATCAAACAGTGGATATGTTACAGCTTTTGAGACTAGAACTTGTGGGGATTGAAGGTGTGTTGTTGCTTTGTGAGATTGTTGTTGGTGAAGAGTATCTGGCTACTTAACAAAGTGTTGTTCTTGTTGCTAATGTGAGGAGTACAGTATATGGAGACTCATATGGATTTTGCTTCTATGATTGCTGCTCGTTTTGTGCAACTTCCGAAGGGTGTTGAAGCTATGCAGCATAGTCCATCATCCTGTTGTATGCGTGTTAGTTATGACTCTTGGTCATGGCGATCACGCTATTGGGTTTTTTTTTTCCGTAGATTGAACCCCAAGAGCAAGTCCAATGCAAATACTATATAGGTTGGCATAGTTATATTATAGCAATGGTTCAAAAAATTTGCACTCCAATGGATAAGTTTATAGATGATAAAATTTGTCTCTTCCAAATGATATTTCATACTATTTGGCAATGAAAATGACAATAGTCATTTTTTTAATCTATTCTCACCAAATATGATGCATAAATCTCAATATAAAAAACAACTTATCATAAAGGAATATTATAACACGATTTTTATTTTAACACATTTGTTAAATCTTAACAAACTGATAACATTCATGACCAAAATAACATTTTATCTATATTAAAATATCTATCATAATTAGACTTTTCCAAGATAACCCTATCTCTATCTTCAGATTAGTAACCCATAATCCTCTCAAATGAACTGATTCGACGCAACCAAAGTGATCAAGTCCATTGCTAGTAAAAGGCGCACCATGTATAAACATTAGAGAAGAGAGCAATTGCAACGGTTCACCTAGGCGAATCCCAACAATGCCGTTGACGACGATTCGGTTGCACGGAACACCTCTGAGAACCATCTGCCGGCCGATTCGCTGGCCAACCGGCCGGAATCTTGCTCAGATACTTGTCCTCGGTCGCATTGATGAAGTGAAACCCGGCGCGGTTGAAGTTGTGTCAGGCGTTCCGATAATCGCCGGCGAAGAGTGCATTTCCCTTGACTGATTCCTCTGTTTTCATCTTCAGATCACTCCGATTCCCTTATCGTATCGGTTGCCGAATCTGTTACTCGTTTATCTTGTCATTCCTTGATTCTCTGCGTTGATTCGTGTAGACGATTAGGGTTTCCTCGCGATTCGAAGATGCTCGTTGAACTGTGGTTATTGTCGTTGCTTATGAGCCTCATTTGACGATTCAGGTTGTGATTCTAACTGTCTGTGCGTATGGCTTCTGAGCAAGACCCTGGGAAGGTTGGTAGCTCGAACATCAACTTCTTATGGACGGATAAGTTCGTTCCCTCTCTCACGTTCGGGTGCCCCGTAAATGTGAGTATGATCTTGTCCTCAATCATCCAAACTGAATGTCATGATAACCTAAGTATGATCTTCGCATCATTCATCCATACCGAATGTAATGAACTGATGATAATGTCCTCGCTTCGTGCATCCATACTTTGGTTTATGATATCAGTGGAATACGGCGGTTAGCTAGAAGATGAAAGAGACAAGATCTAGTAGGGAAGTGTCAATATCATGGGTGTGATATTTGCTTATTCATGTATACCGAGTGTCATGCTAATATATTCACTTTTTAAACCGCGTGATATACAAATCATTTCTGGATGTAATCTGATGCTTTACATCTCCTTTCTTAAACTCTTATCTGGTCTTGTGAAGTAGGCAGCAATAGATTCGGTCAACTGGAGATGATGGTAGTGATCCAATGTTAATTTTAGTAGCCTTCATTTGATTAGCTTCGATTCTTAACTGCAGCCAAATGCATGTTCTGAAAATTTCAAGTGAAATGACTCTTTCTTTGTGGGTTACTCACTGCTTTTCAGGATATGAAGTTGAGCTCCATAAAAAGCCACATCTCCGTGCAATTCGTTCATCGTGGACTCTCGACTTGCACTTCTTATAACGCTGTAGCTCAATGTTGGATTGGAGTGCTTCATCAAGAGATGACACCATGCAATGGAGATCCAGGTCAACTCAACTTGCCTTGCTAAATTGTTTTGTTTCTCCCATTGTTGCAAATGCTTCTGATTTTGGTGCCTTATCCTTTGCCTTGGTTGGATTTAGAAGCACTCTGTTATCTGAATGCCCGCCCCCTTGGCTTCTCAAAGCCTCAAAATAACGAGAATTTAACGGAAACACGAAGTTCATATCAACTCGTCGTCTGTTGCTTAGCCTTGCTCTTTTCTGTACCTGTTGCTACTTGAACTTACGCAAATTATCCATTATAGACCAATGTGGTGTAAGGAGTGTGATACAGATGATCTGTTTTAGAGCTTTGCAGATGAAATTGAAGACTATGTGGCCCGAATACCTTACTATTATCCATACTCCTGTCACTGTTACATGATCAGGAGCTCGATATGCACACTATAGGACCCCTAGGTAGAATATATCTTTACACACCAGATTAGCAAGACCTCTTATCTGCACTTTGGAGACAAAAACACATTGTAGTTTGTCACATTGAAATGGAGGTTGCCAACTCCAAGGAACACTCATCTCTTTCCTGGACATGAAATCTCCATGTGAAGAGGTAGTCCTTGGAGTCACAACACAACCTCATCACCTCGCCCAACGCGTTGATCCACTTCTTCTTACCCTTGCTCTCCCAATCTATCCTCACCCAGCAGCTAAACCCTTCTGATTTCGTCATCGGCAACCCTGTTCCGGTTACGTCTTGAATCACTACCTCACCACTGATCCTTCTCCTCCCACCTTTTCCGGCGCTTGTTTTACCTATTGTGGAATCCAGCCAAGAGCACTCCGGTTGTCCAACCATCTCCTTATACGCAGAATTCGTCATCCTCACCCTGTTATTCGAATCAGAAATGATTGCCGGTAACTCCTCCGCCTCCATCTCCTTCTCCACCTCCTCTGGCCGCCTCTTCTCCTCAGCCAATCCTCCATGCAGCTCCTCCTTGTTGATGAGCCCCACCCTAATGCTGGATCCGACTGGTCGAATTGGTTGTGGGGATATGACACCGGTGGTGCCAGGCAACTTCAACTCGAGCTGGAGATCTTTCTCTTCCACTAGCGGCTGTATCTGGGTCATGGCAGGTGCAGTCATTGGGCAAGATAAGATCATCTGATGCCTCTCAATGCTCGCCAGGGGCAGACCACATTGAGCAAAACCCTGAGCGTAAATGGTCTGATCAGGGTTTGTTATAGGTTTCCGAGAGGACCTCCGTTGCTTAACCGCCAACGGAGAGATCCCACCACCCCTTCCTCGCTTCCTCGTCCGCGTTGGCCGTGCCTGGAGATTGGACCATACAGTACTCAGATAAGTCCCGTGGCTCATCTTCGGTGACCCTTCCGCTGAGACCCCAGCTTCGACCGGCCGGGGGGCGATGGGTAGGTATCTGGACATGATTTCATCAGTGGTTTTGGACGATGATGCTGAGATTGGATTCAAGGTTTTGATCATGTTTGATTCTTCCTGTGTTTGATAGCTCTGAGATTTGCTTCTCCAGTTTCTCCTTGATCATGGTGGTGCTTGTGATTGGTGCTAATAAGAGGAAGCGTGAGCCAATGAGAGAAAGGCAACATGAGAAGCAAGGCGGTGACGCGTGGATGAGTGAGGTGGATACGTGTAGGAGAGTCTCGATGGAATAGCTGACATGTGGCCGGGGGTTCGAAGCCGCTGCATGGATTCCAATGCTTATCAGTTACCGTCACATGTTGTTGTGCGCATTAGATCAACCAATCGGCTTCTGCTGTTTCTACGAGACTACAACGTATGATGCGAAAACAATGCCTGATTTCTATGTTGGAACTGATTTTGTTGTTTTCAGTTTTGAGCGAAAATATCAAACAGATCATTATCAATTCGATTGGCTTGTTCAATGTCTGGATCGATTGGAGATGATGAATTGGGGTAAAAATGCGATTTGTATTGATAAACAACTCGAAATCATGCGGTCAGATGTTTCAAATTATTTAGACAAGTCCACTAAAATGGAAGATTTTCAAGACAGTATGTTCAAACAACAGTGGTGCTGGGTTTGATCGTCTGAGTCCATCGATTTGCATTAGCAGCAAATATCTAAGAGGCAACAACAGCAAAGGGCCGCCAAGCTGCAAACAAAATCAACAAAATGTACATGCATAAGAGAAACTGGAGTAAAACAAATGCATTTCCTTTTGAAGGAATGCGATGGGACTTGAGAAATACTTGGTTATGAACCAATCATGTCAAAATCTGAAGTTATATAGGGTGAGTTTATGATACAAGTGAAGAAATAACAATTAAATTAGCAAATGAATTGGGTGAGTAATTTACCATCCTTCGATACAGCCTTTGTTGCTGGGCGGTGGTGGCGGGGGCGGTGCCGGAACGAAGACTTGAGGAGGTGGAGGCTGGCCGTAACCTTGTGGTGGTGGATAGCCTGGTGCCGGCGGAGGGTAACCTGACAGTAACATTAGTTTGATGCTAAGAATGTACTACAAAGTTTCGTCCTCAAAGTTTTGTGAAGACCTTAGCAAATCGCGACGTACCTTGAGGTGGAGGATAACTCATGATCTTCACTGGTTCTACACGATCAAGAATCAAGATATGCAAGTTTGCTCCTCGGACTTATATAGTAACATAGGTTGAGTGCTAATGAATACTACTTAGAAATGGTAGATTATAAGTAATAAAGGCATGCACACAGTATCTGGAAAATATAAATGAGAATAAAAAAGATCTCTATAAGAAATCAGACTTGATTGTAATCAAAGAAGAATCTTGGGATCATTCAATAGGTAAACTCTCAAATTTGAAGTATTCATATAGTCCCCTCAAGTCCAAGGACTCCATGCCTACAACCATGTCCTTGGACCATGGACTGGGCTTTGCAGACCCAATAAGAATGGGCCCGATGTTCTGATAGGCTTGATAAAGCCCAAAGGGAATGACCTCCTAGCAAGATGGTACCTTTTTGGGCCTTCAGCTATTCAGCCTCCGACATGACCTTAGACTAAAGAATTGATCAAAATTGGATGATTCTATGATAGAATGCTCGGTGTAATTTCATATCTGTAACGATGCATAGTATATCAAATGCAACCGACTACATAGAGGAGAAAGTTTGGTGTTAGATACTTAGATGATGTTATGTTGTGCCGTATAATGGCGCACATCATCTTTGAAAAGGTTGTTTTGACGACTAGCTACGGACAGTTTATACGGATATATTATTAAGTGAATATGCAAATACATGTAAGACTTGCATCTCCATACTATAATGTTTAAACTTAACGATTAACATGACAATTAGGGAAGTCCTAGATTCTATTGATGATACATAAATGCCAATAGGATTTGTTCAATACTGGGGAGCTGATACATGGAACATCACTTCATGGATCACAACGATGTCGTCACATAGAATGGGGGAATTGTAGATCGTCTACAAAATTCATCGCCGTTGGAGTTATTTTATCACTTTGTGAATCATCATATCTTTTCAGCTGTGCATTATCCTTCAGCAAAAGATAAAGAAGAAAAGGGAGATTGAATCCGTCGTATAGCATGCTTCAATTGACCTCCTGCATTTTCCTTCTTCCTTATCAGTTCCACGAGGAATTCTCAATTTAGGATGCTATCGTCACAGGACGATGACATTATCTAATAAGGTATCTAGATTCCAAGCTCGTGTCAAGCCAAATATGAAGGAAAAACACTCTGATTGGATGACATTATTATACAAGATCCTCCGTATATATGATAACTATCTTATCTTCAAACTATTTCATACATATGCCGCAAGCTTGGAGGAGGTGGGTTCTTGCCAAGAAACAAAATAGTTTCGAGATTGGATCGAGCAAAGAGATCAACACAAGCAGCAGCAGTAATATTTTTTTCGGATGATGTTAACGGGAGGTCCATCTGCTAACAGTGTGGATTAGCTTGTTTCTAGGATAGGATAGGACCACCTGTAAACAATGGTTGATGCTGGCAACTTCATCATGGACTTATCAGCTTCCTGCATGCTACGTATCCATATTCATTTCCACTTCGTCGAAGATATCGTTAAGCTAAGAGATACAACAATTACCAGCATTTGAAATGAAAATAATCTTTTTGTAAGCACTAAGCACTCTCGATCAACAGACAATCTGAATATGAAACACAAGACGGCTGAACATGAGCCCAATGGGGTCTTAAGCTGAACATGCAACAGACAATCCATATTCAAGTTAACCAACAGACACTCCATAGCAGTGATTTACACGGAAGATTAAAGCAACAGAATCAAACGCTTAACATATCATATGACAGTCCAAAAAATGTCGAACATCGTTATAGACTTGACTTTCTCATATGAAATTGCTGTCTTATAGTGGCAGCATGCATAGTTTGAAGTTGATCAACGGTTTAAGCACGACAAGGATAAGCTTAAACTTCGCACAGGATGGCACGGATAAGCTTCAGCCATCAACAGATCGACGAGAATAAGCTTGATCTATGGATAGGATGAACCACGACGAATCCATTACCTATTTTCCCTCTGCTTGATCAAGTTCTCAAATGGAGTGCATGCCATAAGGTGATAGGCAGAGACAATTTGTGAGTTGAGGGGCTACGAAAACGAGGCCCCAGAATTTTGTACATGTTGGCGGTAACTCCTATCCAATTTGAGGATGAACATGAGTGAGCCAACCGCAGTAGCAGTAGCAGCCGCAGCCATGAAGCAGTGGCATCATACAAGTGGTGCAAGTAGTCTCCTCTCATTGGCCTTGGTCGTCTTGAAGTGGCTGCCGCCACATCATGCCTCGCTCCTCATTGGCTTAACACCATGCATTGCCTCCTACTAATGAAATTTTGAGCGGTTACATAGCCTGCAAACAAGCATCTCGGTCAGCAATGCGGTCCGCGGTGAGATTATCCACTTTGATCTCTTATCCAATTCCTCGATCCTAATCATCCTGCTTCCAAGGATATATAAATACCCCTTGAGGGTATCCCCTCAGCAGCATACTCAGCTTCCAGCTTCATCAGCGATATCTACAGACATAAACAAAATGCAAATGAAGAAGTCGCTTTTCCTTCTTATAGTCTTCAGTTTTTGCCTCTGCCTCGGCTGGGCATCAGCTTCCACTATATTATGTCAGGTGCTAACACAAACTACATTCACATATAGCCACAAAATATGATTCATTATAGGTCATACCATACAGCTAACATCAACATGTAAGAAAATTGGTTTCGGTTCTCGTTATCATTCGAACTTGGAAGTGAGTGATAACATTGTTTTGGATCTGTATATTTGAATAGGGGTTCAACTGAGAATCCTGCAATAAACCAGGAGGATGGTACAACTCATTATTGAGTTCCGTCGACGACCTCACTCGTGCAGGGGTTAGCCACGTGTGGCTCCCTCCTCCTTCCCATTCTGTTTCACCCCAAGGTATTGTTTATCCTTCTATTCAAATTTCCATTGCTCACTTCTTTACAGGGTTTATTTTGACGCCATGAGTTAGACTATGCATGGTGATACTTAATGAAAACATGCATGCACGGAAGCATGAATAATTGCTTATTGGTTTTGTCAAGTGCAACTCATAGACCAGAAAATAAAACATTTGAGCGTCAAAATGTCGTCTTCATGAAATTTCCTTCATACTTTATGCAGAATATTTTTTTTAAAGGGAAATCCCGAATATTGGTTTTTAAAGGGATTTCCCTTGGTCAACCATGAATAATTGCTTATTGGTTTTGTCAAATGCAACTCATAGACCAGAAAATAAAACATTTGAGCGTCAAAATGTCGTCTTCATGAAATTTCCTTCCTACTTTATGCAGAATATTTTTTTTAAAAGGAAAATCCCGAAGGATTTCCCTTGGTCAACCACACTCAGCGGGTTTTGATCCCCTGACCTCTCTCCACATTAAAGGAATTAGGCTGAGCCGCTTACCACGTGGGTTGGGGTGGGATGATCCCCCAACTTTACCTAGAATATTGGTTCCTCTGTTGCTCCATAATCCTGAAGGCTTGCCCGAGAAGCATCAGTATGGGTCAACACTGTTTCAAGAAAAAAACGTAAAAGATCATCTGTTAATTCATACATTATTCAGGAGAACAATATAATCTACACAAAAACTATGAAATAAGAAGCTCGATAATTACAGGTGAAATAAAATAGCGCCACTACAGGACTATCTTACCAAATTCCAAGGCTTTTCATGGTTTCTCCTGCCTTGCTTCCAGGATACCTGCCAGGAAAGCTATATGATCTCAACGCATCAAAATACGAAACTGAGGCAGAACTCAAGGCACTGATAGCCGCGCTGCATCGGAGAGGGATCAAAGCCATGGCAGATGTAGTCATTAACCACAGGACTGCCACCAAGCAGGACGCAAGAGGGGTCTGGTGTATTTTCGAAGGTGGCACCCCCGACATCTTTCATCTGCAGGGATGATGTCAAGTACGGGGATGACCGAGGGAACCTGGACAGTGGTGAAGGTTATGATGCAGCCCCTGACATCGATCACTTGAACCCGAGGGTCCAGATGGAGCTAACTGGCTAAAAGACGACATTGATTTCAATGGGTGGAGGTTTGATTTCGCGAAGGGTTATGCCCCAGGTGTCATTGAGAAAACATCACCAGATTTCGCCGTAGGAGAGATATGGAATGCTCTTTGGTATGGACAGGATCGCAAGCCTAATTACAACCAGGATGCTCATAGGAATGACTTGGCTAGGTGGGTTCAGAATGCCGGTGGCAGGGTTTCTGTCTTCGATTTCACCACCAAAGGCATCCTACAGGCAGCCGTGGGAGGAGAGTGGTGGAGGATGAGAGACTGCAACTCCAAGCCTCCAGGCACGATTGGAGTTATGCCTCGGAACTCTGTTACTCTATTGATAATCACAACACAGGGGCGACACAGAAGCTTTGGGCTTTCCCTTCAGACTGTCATTCAAGGATATGCCTACATTCTCACACATCCAGGAGTTCCATCAATAGTAAGTACTATACTTAGTGGTTGCAATTTAGAGTTCAAATAACTTGATCTAAGAAATATGTTCTTGTGTTTGCAGTTCTATGATCACTTCTTCCAATGGGGCTTGATGGAGCAAATAGAAGCACTGGCTGCTGTCAGGGCAAAGAACGGGATACACGAGACAAGCACAGTCAACATATTGGCCGCAGAAGCTGATGCCTACGTAGCAATGATCGATGGGAAGGTTATTGTGAAGATTGGACCGAAATTTGATGTCGGAAATCTTATTCCGCCAGGCTTCAAGGTCACGATCTCTGGGAAGGACTACTCTGTGTGGGAGAAGAATACCCAGTAGTGTTTGATAATTAGTTTGAATGAAGATTGAGGGTTGTCATTTTATACTTTCCTTTGTTGGATTAGTTTCCTAGAAGATTTAGGACTCTTGCACTTGCTTAGAATAACTTGTTAAGATGATAGAAATTCATGCCTTGGCGGATTGTACTTGTGTATATGCCAATAGAAGGAAGTTGAATAAAGTTAGCAGTTTCTTTCGATGTCCTTCAACTCTTTAACAATCTCATCTTACCTTCGACCCTTGCCTAACTCCTCTCATTGACTGCCTTTGTTTTGGTATATTTTTCTCACTCATCGAAGGTATACCATTGGTGGAGAGGGTCATTCTTGAATTTAGCTAGTCTTTCCATTAGCCAAGGCGACGTACAGTAGTCGATCCCGTCCGTTTTCTATTTCCTCCGTGCCGGGATCTAGCTCAGGTATGTTCCTGGTCCATCCGTCTTTCCTCCTAGAATTCATATCTGTAATTGCCCGCTTGTATGGCTTCCATAAAGGAAAGAGGTCCGCTCCGGCCTACCCTCCCTATGAATTTTTCTTCTATATCTATGCGCTAAGTGGGAAGCTCATACGTCGCTGCACCGGTATCTCAATACTTCTATAAAGGTATATATGTTTACTGGAAAGCTCATGTCGAAACGATTGACAAAGTGGATAGATCCGGTTCTCCATCAACAATGCCTGTTTTGATTGATGTAGCTGCCACTTCTAGAACGAATGTTGTCCCGGAAACGAATGTTAAGGCAACTTGTTGGGAGTTATGCCGGTTGAGGGAAAGCCTATGCCTAAGATCCTACTTTAAAAAGCTGGTGCCGGTGAAATCTCCATCCTTGGTTGAGAAATAGAAGACGAATTGAACCTGCGACCGTAAGATCAAACTGGAGAAACTATATACCCGACATCTAAAGCTTCTGTAACAAACTCCTCGCTTGACTTCTTTTCTCGCGAATGGCAGGGTAGAACGGTTCTGTACTTGAAAAGACCTGTAGGGGGAGGTACTCTCAATCACTAAAAAGGTCTTCTCGTGTGCCCTATTACTTAGCGGTACACTGACCCAAAGATAGAAAGCAAATCGAAGTCCAGATAGGATGAACGCCCTTCCGCTTACATTTCTCTTTAGAAATCTCTATGTCGAACCTGTAATAGTTGTCATAGGCTAGGAGAGTTCCCTGGCAGATGGGAGGGATACAGATACGAGACTTCAAACAAATGCCCTCCTTCCTCTGAGCCTGGTTCCTTGTTGAGTCTATCTACTAGAGACATCAACAGCCTGGTTGGGAAAATGAAATTATCCAATTGTCCATCCTACAGTTCGGCGGACACGGAAGAGCTAGTTCATAGGGCAGCTCGGGATGATGATGGGGCTAGCAACCTGTCCTCCAAGAAGCTAGATCTCTAGGGCACTTCGTTACCGTTCTTGCTACGTATGACTCATTCCGTACGATGAAGAAGAGTGCTAATGAGATGATCTTTGATAGAAAGAGAGAAGGGTGAAGCTCAATAGTTGTACGTATTGCCTGATTGTCGACCAGCAACCCTGATGACGGTGGTGGATGCTGATGATGACAGAGAGTGATGACTCTCTCTCTTTTCCTTTCCCTGAGCGATCGCCCTTCAGGCCCGTCATGCTCATTCACTTGAGTCCCCTCTTTGACTGCTTGCAAACTACCGATCGGCAAAGGGAGGCACAAGGAGGTGTGTAAGGCATGGAAAGATTGAAGACCTCTGCTGACCTCTATGGCTACTGCCAATTTTTCCCCGTCATTCACAACTCTATCCAACGTCAAGTATACCAAGATCGCCTCTGGGAATGCACACATTCTGATTATGCTGCCTTCTTTGATCAAGGCCCGTCTACTTCTACTTCGATTTCCCCAATCTTCCGTTCTTCTGCCTTTACAGGAGCGGTATCAATCCTTAACTTCAAGGTGGCTATGGATGTCGTCTAAAGACCCTCATCTCCTGGGTGAGAGAGTCTTAGGGCAGTTTGGGACTGATCAATAAGGGCAGAGAAGTAGTTTACTAACATAGTTTGCTCGAAAAAAGATAGCTATTCAAAGCATCGAGACGGGCAATCCCTTTCGTTATTTCATCTCATCAAGAAACTAAAATCTTAAAGCAACCAAATGAAGCACATAAATTATCAAGCATGGACATTATACGACGCATAAGCTGTGATGCAAAGTTGTTTTTTGTACTTGCAGATTGTGAAATGAATAGAGAAGCTTAATCCAATTTCTGATCAACATCCCCTGCAAGAAAACCACAAAAGAAAAGCTTCATTCCTTGAGGAAAATAACACCAGCAACAGACTACGAAGTTAAAGCTGATAAAATCAGAAGTATAAACAACATGTTACAATTACTTCACAGACAATAACGCTCGTCTGCAATAAGCAGACAACAATGCTCTTTTGTGTGTGGTTTGTAGTATCGTGTAATCAGATTACTAACATGGAGATACAAAGACATGTAGGAGTCAAAGTAAATTGTGAAGAAACATGAGGGAAGATCGCTTAAGATGGCGAGACATGTTTCTCAGGTATAGTATGCACACGGAGAAAATAAAACAATTTGCATGGGAAGGACAAGAAGATGCGGCTTGATACCACATTAATCAAACTGAAAAAAGATGATAACAGAGATCATATGCACATAATCCTTCTCATGGATGCTTTGCAACATAACTGAAGCAAGGTACACATGTGGATGACCACACCTTTAGGAACTTTCAACTCTTGATGATGGTTTCATACCAAGAACATATACTACTAGAAACTTCTAAAGCGTGTGATGATACATTAAGATTCACGTTTTATACAATTAAACCTTTCAAGTGCCAGATCTTTTAAACAGTGAAGATGTACTTCACAATCTTGGTAATAACAGCAAATTCTCATCTAAAAATGGAAAAAACAGAAGCCAAAACCTCTTCATCAAGCACAACCTACACTAGACGACCCTTGACTAAAATCATAGACAGGATGAGAACAAGAGCCCATCCACACACACAATCACACATACTCATCCAGAATACCTTTTCTTCATCTTCTAGCTTTTAGATCAGGATTGGTGATTCTAATCTCTAACAGGCAATTGTGGGCATATGGCACCCATCCCCATGAAGATATGGGTTTTACTAGTGCAGTTGTGCTCTTTCCAAAACTATGACTAATTCACAATTCGAAGAACGGTTCGTTCGCAAGCGAGCCAATGGCTTGCAAGCATTTGTCTCCTATATCATCCTGATTTTATCCACTCCACCAACTAATGGGCAAGAAGCCATTGCTCCATATATGAAGCCGGATAGGTGCACGCTCACTTCTCATCCAGAAAACAGCACAAGCAACATAAAGCTAAGACAACAGCAATGGCCATGAAGTGCTCAAGATTTCTCGCTTGCCTTCTTCTTTCTGTATCGCTCTCCCTAACCCTCTCGACCGCTACAACTATTCTGTTCCAGGTATGCCTTGTCTTTGCTGTAGTGTTTTCTTCTTTTTGATAATAGAACATTCTATGTTCTTATATTAGTTCAGTAACTGAAATGTTGGGATCAACAGGGGTTTGGCTGGGATTCTTGTAATAAGCAAGGAGGATGGTACAACTCCCTCAAGAACTCAGTTGGCCAAATAGCTAAAGCTGGAGTTACCCACGTCTGGCTTCCTCCTCCTAGTCAATCAGTTTCACCTCAGGGTAAGGATGGAAACACTCTCATAACACTACTTTACTTGAGAGTGATTTTATGATAGGATGCTCTCATCTTATGAGAGTTAATATTTTCTGTTCTTATATGTGCATCTAACAAGGAGGTGTGCATCAAGTGGCACCCCATACTAAGATGAAAAAAACAGATAATTACCGGATGATATACCGGAAAAAAAATTTCTTCTTCATCACAAATCAATCTTTGCGATACCTGACTCTAGGGAGTGCAGATTACTTTCAACATCGGAAGGCTTCTGATGTACTTGCTGCATTCTTTTAGTACTAGCTCGATAAGACTGCAGGATGTGCTAGAGAGGGACAGAAATTCATGTATTTCACATAAATCAAAATTGAACTTGAGCAGTATGTAGCAAAGCATGCACTGGCATAATACTGTATTCTCTACCAGGATATCTACCAGGAAAACTCTATGATCTCGACGAATCAAAATATGGCAACGAAGCAGATTTGAAATCATTGATAGACACATTCCACCAAAATGGTATCAAATGCGTAGCGGACATAGTAATCAACCATAGATGTGGAACCAAGCAAGATGGACGAGGCATATGGTGCGTCTTCGAGGGAGGGAGATCAGATGGACGACTAGACTGGGGGCCACACTACATCTGCAGGGATGATAATCAGTACAGCGATGGTACTGGAAACCTTGACAGTGGGGCAGCCTATGCCGCTGCCCCGGACATTGACCACTTGAACCCGGATGCTCAACAGGGGTTGATAGAGTGGATGAACTGGCTCAAAACTGACATTGGGTTTGATGGATGGAGGTTTGATTTTGCAAAGGGTTATGCCGCCAGCGTGATGAAAATATACATGGAAGGAACATCTCCAAATTTCGCTGTTGGCGAGATATGGAATGCAATGTCATATGGAGGCGATGGAAAGCCAAACTACAACCAGGATCAACATAGATATGATTTGGCAAATTGGGCTAACGCGGCTGGTGGTACTATCAAGGCATTCGACTTTACTACCAAAGGCATTCTACAAGCAGCCGTAGAGGGAGAATTTTGGAGGTTAGTTGACTCTAATGGCAGGGCACCTGGACTTATAGGGATCATGCCTCAAAACGCTGTCACTTTCATTGACAACCATGACACAGGATCCACGCAACATGTCACGTGCTTATTGTTTCACTAAGACCGTGCGGCACCTAGACACCCTCGTCTCGTGTCTAAGCTCAGCCTTTCACTCTTGAGATGATGCTCAAGACTCGTGGGAACGCTAACAAAGATGAGAATGACACACTTGAGTGTTTGGAGAACTTGGTTGTTTGTATTGCTCTTGTGTTTACAATGCTCGCGGATGTTGAGTTTGTTGGGTTTTTGGTGGGTGTGGTGGATGGTTTGGCAAATGTGTCAAGCCCTCCTTATATACACAACCAGGGAAGGTTCTAGACCCCCGTGTCTAGAATCCTCCAAGCTTAGGGTTTCTAAGAAGTCTCTAGATTTCTCTAGCACACCCTAGCAAACCCTAACCTTTCTACAAAAGTGTAGAATCGTGGAGAAGTTTCCGGAGACTTGGACTAAGCTTTTTGGGCCTTTCTTGGATCGGGCCATGTTTCGGACCCGACTCCAAGCCCAGTCCGTGTCAAACAGCTTTGGCCATTCCCATCAGACAAAGTCATGTTAGGGTACGCCTATATTCTTACCCATCCCGGAGTTCCCACTATAGTAAGTATATCATCCCATCAACACATCCATCCCCCCCCCCC
>LIEC01011059.1:4660-17755 GCA_001925005.1 Drosera capensis | reverse complement strand
CCCCCCCCCCCCCCCCCCCCACAAAAAAAAAACACTAAAATTATTGGTTTTTCTCTCAAGATCTCATGTTCATTTTTCTCATGTCACAGTTCTACGACCACTATTTCACTTGGGGTCTCACGGAGGCAATCGCGGAGCTAGCAGCAATAAGGACAAGGAACGGGATCAACGAATCGAGCAGTTTGAACATAATGGAGCACGATGCGGATATCTACGTGGCCATGATCGACGGCAAGGTTATCGTCAAGCTCGGTCCAAGATACAGTGTAGGTAATCTAATCCCGTCGAATTTCAAGGTCGCGACTTCCGGACAGGACTACTGCGTTTGGGAGAAACAGTAACAGTAACACGTATGACACGACACATGGTTTATTTTCTTTTTGTGACGAGAATAACACAATGTATTATTCGCGATTCACCTCATACGAGGGGTAAGGTTCCTAAACCATATTGTTGGAACCTATTGTACCACGATTTGTACGCCTCTAGCGTTGAATTATAAATAACATGCACCATAAAATTTGATAATTTGTCCTAATAGCATCTATCATCGAAATTGTCTCTGTATCGTCTGTGAATACACCTCACATGATGATGATGAAAACCCTAACATCCACACATACAGCGGTAAATGAGAAAAGAAAGAACAGATAATATGTAGAGCATGAAAGGAAGATAAAATGCACAATCATCGCTACAAGCAAACAAATAAAAAGTTCTTTAATGATAGAGAAATGCATACATTGTTGATTCGTAAACGAACCGAAACCCTAGCAGTTGCAATTTACGGTTTGTGTGAAGCGATGAATTCGAAATGGTGTTGAATCGGACATTGGGTGATTTATTAGGAATCGGACGGATTTGGTTGATTATGGCACGAAGGAAGAGAGAACAGGCCGTTGCGGATGGAGCGTCGAGGCGTCAAACGACCATTGGCTTCGAGTGTGTTAATTAGAGTTACCTCCCAATGGGAATTGAGGTAAACTATGATCTATACATACATAATTTTTATTTTTATTTTGAAAAATTCGATATTATATTAAATTTTATTTGTTTACATCTGAAATATAAAAGATTCTGACTGACTTGGGGATAACGAGCCGATATGAGGATGACTCTCGGAGGTGTATTTAGCCGACAAATATGCAGCTTGGTTTACCTCTCGAGGAACCAACGAGAATCAAAATTCAACGAATACAACTGATATAATTAAGCAGTCCCTAATTACCACATCAACATTGGATAAAATGTGTGGCTTGATTTTACATAATTTTTTTTTGTAAAATATCTATAGTAATATAAGTTATTTATTTTTTCAACAGAGGTTAGGTTATGGAACAATCGAATATTATTAAGTAGCATTATCTTTGTCAATGACAAATTAAGACGTATATGTATATTTAACCATTTTAATTTCATATATACGAGCTTCGTTTTTCCATCAAATTAAATGATATAATTTTTTTTAAGATATAAAAATAGTCATTAACATTTCACGATAAATAATCATCTGACACATTATATTACGATTCATTAATCTGATATACATAGAATTTGAGGTATTAATTAAGTTCATAGATTGATTAGACTAAACTAAACATCAAAACTGCATTGAAACCATCGATTGGGAATTGAAATTGGATATGTTTTTGGTTCGTGAACCAGACCCATAATCATCATGTCTATGCAAATTTATGTGTCTTTAAATCTTTATGAATTTTGATTTTAAAAAAAGAGAAGTAAATTAACCCAATGCGAGGGATCGACTCCATACTTTTGAAATTATTACAATCATGTGAATTGATCTTCAATAAAACATTATAATATGAAAATTAGTGATGCTAATAAATTATACTTCCTTCGTCCCAAACAATTTGATCTAATATTTGGATTTATATGTGTGTTGAATTTTTGTGAGATTTGATGAAGAAAAAATATTTTTTTAATGGTAGCGCGATATAACTGGGATTTAGAAGAGATATGAGAGAGGGGAAGGAAGGAGGTGATGGATATATGTAGTTATTTGTTTTGATGTTTTTTATATGAAAAGATTACGAAATATGTAATGCTAATTATATTTTAGGACGGTTCAAATAAAAAATATGATATATAATATGAAACGGAAGAAATAAGTATCAGTGATTTAAAAACAAATGCTAGAAACGTAATCTCATGATATGAACAAACAAATCACTTATGCTAGTAAATTATTGAGACCAAGCTTATGCAAACACCTTCTAAAAAAACCCTATGATTGACCAAATCAAAATATAACTAGAATATTGTTTCGTGCATTGCACGAAATGAATAAAAATAATTAATACTATATATATATATATATAAAGATATTGAATGTGATATGAGAAAAGTTATTGTTTTCTTATACTAAGAGATGATTTTATATATAAAATTATTAGGATTTTACGTAATTATCTTTTTTGTGAAAGATTTGTGTGTAATTATTATATATTTTTTATTCGATTCAAATATTTTTATTGGTTAAGATATATATTAGATGTTAGATTATATTTATTTAATTTTTTAATTGATATTTTTTAAAATAACAATAATGTATTGTCATATCCTTTGTCATTTTTCATCTAAAGACACGGGGTAAAACAATACTCCTTCTGTCCCAATTTAAATGTAACCTTTTGACATGACATATATGTCGATGTAAAGTTTGATACGCGTGCAACAACGATCAAATATAATTTTTATAAATTTATTATGAAATATCAATAAGTTACGTGTTTCAATCTATTATTAGAAAACGATCATACGTGATTTGATTTAAAAATAATATATATATAATAACATTCAATAAATATATGTTTTAATTAGATTAGTTTGTGCGAAATCGAAATACACCTTATTCAACTGGTCTGCGTTATTCTCAGGCGTTCAATCTAGCCGTTGTCGACCGACTCAACAGCTGTCATGTCTCCTCTTTTCTCTGTATATCCACGGCGACTCGAAGCCGGCGACGACCAGGGATGAAATCCTCACGACGTCGCCGGTGCCCGATCGATGATTCCACGATCACCACGGCTCCGAGTCTGAATGGAATCAGATCGATCTGCTTGTTCTACCTTCTCGCACTGGTTGGCTGATGGTGGCGAAACAATAACCTTGATGTGGTCGAAGATCTTGGGCGGCGACGGGGGCGATTCCCCAATGTCTTCGTCTAGATCTGATATCTGAGGAGTCCATCAAGGCCGGAACGAAACCACCTTGACGCCATCACTGTGGAGAGGTATGAAAGAGCACCTCGATCTCCGTCCTCGTTCTCATCCGATCTGCTTCTTCCTCTATCTTCTGGCAGTAGTAGCTAGCTGACGGCGGTGAAACAAAACCCTTGATGTGGTCGAGGATCGCGGGCGGCGATTGGGGGTGATTCCTCAATAATGCCGCCGTTCGAGATCTGAGATCTGAGGGGTCCATCAAGGGGGAAAACGAAACCCACCTTGACGCCGCTACTGTGGACAGATATGATAAGCACTGAGGATTAGGGTTCGGATTGGAGTTCGATCTATTGTCTCGGCAACAAACCAGGGGTGAAACAAACCCTAAGGTTGTCGATGCCGGATCGAGGATTCCATAGATCACAGGGCTTAGACGATGGTGATCAAATCAATCATCGTGGTGTCGAGACCTTAATATGGTCTTGCGGATCGACGATCGGTGGCGACTGGGGGTGATTCCCAATGCCTGAAACCCTAACCCTAGCTGTGGTGAAACCCTAACTCGATTAACAGCAATCACCAGAGCGTGGAAGCCTGAAAAATTCCTCCTAGCCATCTTCTTCGTTCAGACATGGAGTTCCAAGTTGGATTGGGTTGGCAGTAAATGACTTGACTCTTGAAGAAACGTGAAAGTGGGGATTCAAAAAGTCAAGCTCAGTGGCCTGCTTCTGTTATCCAGTGCTGGTCGCTGAATGTTGTCACCCCTGTTGCTCTCGAAAAGCTTCTCCATAATTCCTTGGTACTCTTCCTTTACTTGTATCATACCTGCTTTCTCCTTGCCGTCTTCTTCCGTCAGGTGCGAGATACATGAGATGTTGGCATTGGTTTACTATGATAGTGTGCAAAATGTGGTTCCATTTTATGATCAATGCGCTGCTGTACTCTCTAAAGATGCTACATGGAGGATGTTTTGTCTGAACTCGATGAAGCATTTTAAACAAGCCTTTGCCCAGAAGTAATTCTTTTTCCATGATAATTTTTCTTGATGATGTTGGTCCTTTATTACTGATGATAAAAAGGGAATATTCAATTGACATTGTGTTGTTCTTGGATGGTTCTGGGCCAGATTGGTCTTATGCATTTTACCTTGGGAAACTTAGTGAAAAGCTTGTGATGCCACCTGAATCAACTTTGTCATACTATCAAAAAGCTATTTCTTTGAACCCTTCGGCCGTAGATGCAGTGTACAGGATGCACGCTTCACGCTTGAAGATGCTCTCTACATGTGAAAGGCACGAAGTTCTTAAGGTGATAATCTTTTTGGTTCCCTTTATGATTGATATACCTTGATTGGATGGGACTCACCCTTGACTTGGGAATGGAGAAGGGAAACATAGCATGTCACAAGAGCGAGGCCCTGCAAATTTAATATCCAGTCCAGATACAAAAAGCCTTGGCGAGTGCTGACAAGCTTTTATTAGCACCCTCTTGATCTCTCACTCATTGATTGGTTAATTTTGCACATCTTTGGTGATAAATACACTAATCCACCAATCACATAGAAGTTTCCATGGGGAGAGTTCGAAAGAGATTGCAAGTAGCTCTCATCAATTATATATTTCAATAAACTGGCTTAAGTTAATGATGTTACCTCTGCTCATTCATGAACTTCTCAATGATCTAGGTTGCTGCTGCTGATTGCCACAGTGAGACTACCCAAAAAGCAGTCTTGAATATGCTTGGGAAAATAAACGTTGACAAGCAGCAGGTGGCTGTAACAGACAAAAGTGGCCATAATGAGCCAAGTGGGCAATGCCAAGGGGACTCGCACTGGCTGGTCAGTGTCTGGCCCATCCTTTACAATGATTGTATTTCTGATCTCCAAATATGTGTGTTGGGGGACTTGAAACATTTTCACAAGGCAAGATACATTCTTGCTCAAGGTTTGTACAGATGGGGTGAACTAGAGAAGATAAGGAAGAGCTGTCTTTTTGGTTAATATGTGGGAGATCGATGGCATGGTTAAGACAGAAGGTATAAAAGCAACCTAAATGTGTGCTTTATGTCTATTTCACATATAAGTTTGTATATGTTATGAGTCCTGGCTAGTGTAAATCTCTATATAAAAAAATTCCCTCTTACATACCACTCCACATTAAATGGGAGCCTCAGACATTGATTTCGTTTTTTTCAGTTCTTATATACAAATCAGCTGCTCTCAGGACAAACGAAATATTAAAACCCCTGAAAAGAGCATCACATTTAACTAACTTGCTTATATTTTTTAAGTTTAGATGTGTCTAATAAAGATCAACGGTCAAGATATATCCTAATGGCTTATTGTTTATCTTAATGACTTCATATTTTTCTCTTATACCAGGCGCAAAGCACTTGCAGGGGCAGCTGGTTCCAAAAAGATTCTTGAAGTTCACTTGCCGGAAAGTTTGAGAAAGTTTATAACATGCATTAGAAAGTACCTGTTGTTTTACTTGAAACTTTTGGAGGAGACTGGTGAAATCAATGCCCTTGATCGAGCTTATGCATCCATTAGAGGGGATAAGAGGGTAATCCACCTGCTTGACTGAGTCGACTCAATTTGTGTGTCTTTCTTTGATGCATCAAACTTCTCCTTCATTATCTTTTTTAGAATCATATAACCAGCTGCAATTCTACAACGTGCCTTGTTCCATATGATTTAAAGGAGCATCCCCTTGTCTTTGTCTTCAATCTCTAGTTATCATGATTTGCACAAAATCTTTATCTATTATTTTCCATTTCGGCATGTAATCCTTATCCAACGATTATCTTTTTCCATTTCTCTTGCCAATCACATTTTTGAGGCTTTTATTTATATTTGAGAAGTGGAAATGCTAGTTTAAAGAAAAACCCAAGTCTTTTAGGTAGGATATTTGGTCTAATATCTAGTCTCAGTCTCTTCTTAAGTTGTCATAACCCCCACAACTAAATCCATGATGCCATGTCAGGGCTTAATTTCATCTCAGCTACATGGGAAGTGCAAGCTGAAGCAAGTAAAAAAATAAACCAATAAAATAAAAAGGGTTTCATAACTAGCTTCATAGCTTGGCCCGGGAGTTAGATTCGTGGTACAAATATCTGCATTTTATTATATTCCTATTTATTTTATTTGTTTCCTCACAAACTAGTTTTATCTTATTTCTTGATATTGCCCCCTTGGTGAATATTGTCAGGACACCTGAACATGGTCTGTCTCATGACTCTCGAGACCTTTATTATGTGGGAGGGCTCAAACTCTGTACCACGATTTGGAGCCATTATTGGTCTGTTTCAGCCTTGTTCCGCCATTTCTTAGGATCAACAATTTTTATTTTTATTTTTGGGAATGTGTTGATTAAACTTTTCTTGAGATTTAATGATTAAGCTATCTATCAAAAGAGAGTTCAAATGACCTTAAGGCCATTTTTGAGTGTTTTAAGACTATTTCTAAGATTTGTATTTTGATTATTTTATATTTATTTAATGGAAGACCTGGTTCTGAGCAAGTAATTATTTATATTGATTTTCAGCTACCACCAAATGTATACAACCAACGACACTACAGTTCATGGTATAGCCATGGTACTCCGAAATGGCCAGAAACTCTCCACTGGCCAAAGCGACGATATGTGCAGTCTGCAGGGAACAGGAAGGGAAGTTGTCTCTCTGCAATGAATGTCCTCAGATTTATCAAGCTGGTATGGTTTTATCATCTGTTATGCTATTGTATGTTTTGCTTTGTGCTACTAAGTTTTTTCTTGAACATGTTCTTCTGAAGTTCTGTTATTTTTGTTCATCTAAATTTAGATGTTGCTGATTTGATAATCTCTAATTTTCAGCTGAGTGGCGGTGGCTATGGTAAAATTTGTAATCTAGGAGAGAGGTTATGTTTCAATCTTCAATTTGGTCCTTACTGCCAATATGTGATGTGATTCTAAGTGCAGGGAGAGGGAGAAATCTTGTCCTAGGGATAATCTGACAGTTTAGTTCGTATATTATGTTCTCTTTTGGTGTTCATATTATAACAGCAGCCAAAAACATAACGGATAATTCTGTACTGGGGTTGTAATGGTACCTGTATGATCAATTTAGCCATTAGCCATCAATGCTACCATGTTGAATACTAAGCAAAGAGAATGGGAAACAACTGGTAGTGTGCTGGTTCATTTCATCATGGTACAGAAAAGGCATCAATATTGGTTTAAATTGACGTAAACGTAGTTGTTTTTATTAAAGCAATAAGGTCACTGAGTTTACACTAATTACTTTTATGAATGGAGCTCTTATTGCCATCTTGAGAGTGCCCCTCCTTTTTTTTACATTGGCAACTTATGGCAAATTCTTAAAGAGTTGGTTACGGTTCCTCTTATTTGGAAGCATGCTTGGGATCCGAATATGTCTCCATGGATGATGTTTGGTGATGCCTATTCTATTCTCGCACCAATTCTGTTATTGGAGATTCTTCCACCAGCACCACAAGAGCACTTATCATAAGGTGGCACGTGTTGTCGAACCTACTGAAACTGAAATTGGTGGCTGTGTAATCTGCAGGTAGGTTTGTGTAATATCCTGAAATTTTATTTTTTGTTGGAATATGCTAGACAAGGTTGCGTCAAATACCACTCACTACCACCAACATCTCCACTGCGCACCACCAACCACAAACTCACCCCAAAACACCTCTGGACAGCACCAGAAAGAGGAAACGAAACATCAATAACAAGGGAGAATCAGATGCGATGATGAGATACCTGGTGGCGTATATCCTGATCTCGTACCACCACTAGCACGTCACCTGCAAGCTGTCGCCTTACCACGCGGATGATCGTCCCCAGCCAAGGCGAACAAATTCGATGACCAGGAGCTCGATGACGACTGGACAATGGCTGACATCGAACTAAAGCAGGCCCAGCAAGGCTTGGGTGCGGCCCGACAGCCCAATGACAAGCTCGACATTGACCTTTGTTAGAATATATTATTATTATATTAGTAATATGGTCGTTGGAATATGACCGTTATAAAGACATATTCCGTAACATATTCTCGATCATAAGTCCTATAAATATAGGACTCTTGTAATCAATTATATACAACTATTATATCGATGTAGTCATTTTCACATGGTATCAGAGCCGAGGTTCCTCACGAACTATCGGCTTCACCCGTCAACCATCGACGGGTGACCATTATTCATCGCTTCCGCTTATTGTCCAACCTTTCCGGAAAAATCCGGCCTCCCACTGCAGCCACCAAACACCGTCATCAACCACCACACAACTGTGAACACCTTGAGCATATCTCCGCTGCCGAAAATTTACTCCATGGATTCGGACATCAGACCCCTCCTCCTTATGCTGCTCTTCCTTCACATGATGGTGCTCATCCTCATCACAGGCGCCACAGCCGCATCTGCTTCGGTCTCCTTTCGGCTCTCCCCCATTAGGTCGTCGTCGCCGTTTTCGTCACTGTCAAGACCCGAAGTAGGTGACGGCCTTGCAGTCACCGCCCTCCGCCTCCGTCCCGTGACGAGACGAAGGAGACGCAGCTGCTGCCATGGGAGGCCGGCGACTTATTGCCTTGAGGCAGCCATTTTCGCCAGATTATATGGTCGGCTTCGGCCGGAGAACGACCCAGCTGGCCCACATCTGGAATTCCAGATCTTCCCCAGACCTAAGCTGCCGTCATGGTCGTTCTCCAACATATCCAGATCTGGATCTCAACTTCGCCTTTTGTAATTGTTCGCCACCACCAACATCCGGCTGTCGACGTAACCCAGGAGCCCCCACCAACTCCGGCGTCGCCTCCTTTTCCGGCGCCGGCTCCGACAGAGCCCATCTCGTCCGAGGCAATACAGTTGTAAGCCTCTGTCGCTCTGATAGCATCCAATCTAAGGGCTTCAACAGTGTCTTTTGCTGATTCCAGCTGCGACATTATATCCTTTGCCATCTGTTGTGCTTGAGATTCTGATTCCTTGCAACACCACAAGAGCCTCCACTAACCACCTCCTCCGGCCAGAGAACGTCTCCTGGCTCCAAATCAGATCTGGCTCGTCCAGATCCCAGATCTGGTATTGTATTTCCATTAACGGCTTGAAAATGTTTGCTATTTACTGGTATTGTTATATTTTGCTCCATCAAGTGATGATGGAAGCAATGGCCGGAAGTGGTGTATTAGAGGCTCTTGTGGAACTCCTCAGATTTCATCAGTGTGAGGACACTGCTGCCAGGTTGCTGGAAATCTTGTTGAATAATGTTAAAATTAGAGAAGGCCTGGACATCACCATAATCAATCTCCGGCCAGTACCCAATTCGTTCTGTTTGAAGAATCGAAAAGGAAAGTCGCCATCTTACTCAGGGTCAAGATTAGGTCAAGGCGGTCAAGATCTCATACCACCACCATTTTGAAGACACGCCCAAATAGACCTCTGAGTTTTTTTCAAGACACGTCTAAACGTGGCCTCTGAGCTTCCATCACCGTGCAGTTTGTAGACACGCCCGAGTAGACCTCTGAGCTTTTTCAAGACACGTCTAAACGCGGCCTCTGAGCTTTCATCACTCCTCTCTGAGATCCTGTCACCTCAGCCAATATCAGTCAAGACCCAGCAGCAAGCATCGGCACAAGTCTAAATTAAGTTCCATCCTTTATACAAACTCAATTTGAGTTTTTCAGAACCATCTTGAGTTTGAGGGGATGTTAGAATATATTATTATTATATTAGTAATATATTCGTTGGAATATGACCGTTATAAAGACATATTCCGTAGCATATTCTCGATCATAATTCCTATAAATATAGGACTCTTGTAATCAATTATATACAACTATTATATCGATATAGTCATTTTCACAACCTTGATTTAGATCCGGCCATCCCGTCTTGCACCAACGATCCCCAACCGCAGCCACCATGTCCGCCACCAGCTGTGGCTGACAAGCAGGATCCAGCCACCCCAGCCAAAAGCGAGCCCGGACGAGGCCCAGACGATGTTTCCTCGGCCACCCACGTGCCAGATCCGGCCGTCCGACACCACCTTGCCTTCGTCGCCACCGCCAGCACATGGAACAGTCTCGCCTGGAGTCCCCGACATCGCCCAGTGTCTTCGTCGTCATCGTCAGCGCATAATGGGAGCTTGTCGCTGTCGCCAGTGCATGGAACAACCTCGTCGGAGCAAACCCCGAGCACCGGCGGCCCATATCCGACTGTCGCCGGTGTTTCCCGCTGCCTTGCTTGGAACCGCCCTGCCCTGTCGCCTGAAGTTTCCCGATTCTGTTTTTGTTCAGTGAAGAAGAGAAAAAAGAAGATACACCTTTTCGTATATTATGTGTTCACACTATATTATTATAGTGTAAGGCATATAGTATTATAAATATACTACTTTGATATTAAAATACAAATTTGTTTATGATAGTTGTATTATTAATGTAGATGCGAGGGATACAGAGCAGCAAAATTGAACGCGCGTTCACTTTAGAGTGATTTTGATTTTAAAATAATAAGCTAACACATATCGTTACCTTAAATGAAATGTTTGGGTGTGCGTGACCTGATTTGCGTGACATGTTTGATCACGTAATTACATGTTAAATAAAAGAATAAAATTCTGATATACTGAATTGTCTTGTATGTGAATTACATGCATAGAAGAATAACGATGCAACCTATAGAATATTATAGATTATAATAAAATTTCTGAATATTACTTGCTCTTGACGTGTGATATTCCGTGCTGATTGATTATTATTTTGTAACGAATTATTAATCTTGAAAACTCAAGAGAACGTTACAAAAATATAATGTTTATGAAACGTCATGGTGGTCGCCTGCTATACATTGATTAATATGATTAATTTCATATTATATGTCTGAAATCTTGAAATTCGAACACCATAGTAATCGTCTGTTATACATGGAGTAATATGATTAATTTCATATTATATGCCTGAAATCTTGAAATACAAACACCATGGTAGTCGTCTATTAATGTTATATTATATGTCTGAAATCTTGAAATACGAACATCATGGTAATCGCCTGTTACACATTGATTAATATAATTAATTTCATATTATATGTCTGAAATCTTGAAATACGAACATCATGGTAGTCGTCTGCTATACATGGATTAATATGATTAACTTCATATTATATGCCTGAAATCTTGAAATACGAACACCATAGTAGTCGTCTGCTATACATGGATTAATATGATTAATTTCATATTATATGTCTGAAATCTTGAAATACGAACACCATGGTAATCGTCTGTTATACATGGATTAATATGATTAATTTCATATTATATGTTTGAAATCTTGAAATATAAACATTATGATAGTCGTTTGTTATACATGAATTAATACGATTAATTTCATGTTACATGCCTGAAAATCTTGAAATATGAACGCGGTTACAGACACCTGCTGTATATGGAAATTAATATAATTAATTTCATAAGTACATGTTTGAAAATCCTGAAAAATCGAAAATCCTGAATAGAAGAAAATGCTTGAGAATCTTGGGTATTTTGAAATCCTGAACATGAAGAAATTCTTGTAAATGACAATAAATGAGAGAGTTACGGGTCCTCAACCATTCAGGGAAGGTGTGATAATTCCCTTCGCGTGCACGCAGTGACATTTATTGATGACCGTGATTGATTATAATTAACCGTATTGGGTCTTCTGTAGAGATCATCCTGTTTGTTTAATTGTTATTAGTATGGTCATACTAGTAACATATAAAATTTCTGTTGTAACTCCTCTTATGCCAACAACCTATAAAAGTCATTATAATCAATACGATATGACATGAAATACATGAAAAACATGACATGAATCTGTAAAAAATCAGGAGAATCAATATGACATGACAGAGCATGTCATTAACCTGTGAAAGCCATGAGAATCAATATGACATGACAGATCATGTCATTAATCTGTAAAAATAATTAGAATCAATATGACATGACATAGCATATCATTAATCTGTAAAAGCGACGAAAATCAATATGACATGATAGAGTATGTTATTAACCTGTAAAAGTCACATGGATCATGACATGAGATGCATGAAGAGCCTTAAAAGATTTAATAAAGTCTAGTGAAAATGAAACAGGAATTAACCTGCTTAATTTGAATTATTATTATCCTGTACGTATTTATACGTTTCTGCTTGGCATATGGTCTAGCAGTTATTGGATTGAAAATCTTGGAGCGTTACAGTTTACATCTAAAAAAAGTTTATAAACTTCTATCGCATGTCAGTCAACCTTGCATCCAACTCATTTGTTTAAATGCATATTGAATTATTGCTCTCACTTTGTCCTTTCTTCCCGTGTGATGTAGCATCACATAACTGTCAAATTGCGTGTATTCAATTTGAAAGAAAGTTTCTATAGCTGTTTGACTAGTGTTTCCTTGTTTTTTAGGGAAAAAAACATAAAGCCCCGTTCAACTATTCGATTTTAACACATGACCCTCTAAACTTTGAAATAAACGGATTATCCCTTATCAAATTCTTTAAATGGTGTTTCGTGGTGTTTCGTGTTGACATATTTCACTTTTCTTTTAGAATCTGTAATGAAAATACATATAATCATTTTATGAACTTTTTTTAATAACGTCTTGTGCCAAAATAATGTGATTTCTATTGACGATAAAGAGGCTAGGTGTATGTTTTTAAGTTTGATGGGGTCATGTGTCACGACGTTCTATATTTCGAAGGGTTAAATGCCATTTTCTCTGGTTTTTATTGATTTGATAATTAAGGATGGAGTATATGAACAGATATTCAAACTGAGTGTTAACTTTTGCAGTTTTGTATTCAATTTGATGCTGCCAATTTCTGCTTGTCCTTTCTTGAGCAAGTTCACCACCACACACCCCCCCCCCCCCC
>LIEC01011058.1:0-16938 GCA_001925005.1 Drosera capensis | reverse complement strand
CTCCACATTCTTAAGATCATGGATGGAACTAATTCCTCCATAATTGATGTATTTGCTGTTTAGCATGTCTTTTCTCGGTAAATCATAGGTTGATATCATTTGAATCAACCACAGTTCTGCAAATTTCAGTTTTCTGTGGAATTGAAGTTTTGTATTCTTTGCAGGTGTTTGACTTGTTTGATACAAAGCATATTGGAGTATTGGGATTCGAAGAGTTTGCTCGTGGTCTTTCTGTCTTCTATCCAAATGCTCCTATAGAGCAAAAAATTGACTGTATGTGATTGTCGATGTTTTGAGAAATTAAAAAAATTAAATTTAAAATCAGTCTTTAGCTTAACTTTCCCTGCTTGCATGCATTGTTACGTCTTGTGCGTAGATAATCTAACTGATATCATAAATCTTACAGTTTCCTTCAAGCTATACGACCTTAAGCAGCAAGGTTTTATTGAAAGAGAGCAGGTAACTTTCCTTTTCTTCAAGTCTCCAACTTCAAAACATACGGGTCATATTGTACGTGGTTGATTGTTACTGCAACTTCGACGTCCCTTTTGCCTATATGGTGGTGAGATAGAGACACTGCCATGGTCGTCTTTTTTCCAGCTGATAGTCATGTCAAATTAAGAACTCTACAAATCTATATAGGTGAAGCAAATGGTTGTAGCAACGCTGGCTGAAACTGGTATGAATCTTGCAGATGTTGTCATAGAGGAAATTATCACGAAGGTACTTCACATGGTGTCTTATCATTTTTCTTGTCATCTATCACATGTAATTTTATCTCAAACTTTGCTGTTTTCCCGTTATCATGGGCTTTTCTTCTTGCACGAATTTCCGAAATGGTTCTCCTCTTGAGGCCATCTGCCATTTGGACTTGACATGACATGTGACCCACTTTGCCTCAAATTGATATCATGCTTGTATTATCAACTCTTAATCAGTCACTCTCTGCTTTCACATATTAGAAACCTCCAATTAAGGACGCTCTGTCCTCGCAATACATGACCCTGTAGTGTATAAAATATAGAGTGTTCTATATATATGAGCTGAGCTAACTGGCCTCTTTGCAACTTATGCACAATGGGTCGACCTCGGCATCATCACATGCTCTGATGCACATCAAAGCTCCCCCGTCCCTTCACATTTTCCTGATGAAAACCACCAACCAGAAAGAGACAGACACAGGATTGGATATGGGGAAGATGATTCTTCTTGTACTTGCAGGGTAGCAGCAAGGCCGCGGATGTACTACTTTGTCTTATATGTAGACTGTAGAAACAAACGTGCTAAAATATCTTTTTTTTTTTCGATTTTTGGTGGTATATGAGGTCCCATCTTTCTTCAGGGCGAATGGTTCATGCCCTTATCTTTTAGGACCTTGACTGGCAAAATTTTGTAGCAAATAGTATGGTACAAGCTCTTATGGGGTCGAATTGGATTCCGTTCATTATCGTGCTCTAGCCGGGGGAATCTTGTCTCTTTCTAATTGTGTTCTAGTGCCTTTCCTTCCTCACTGCTCTTATTGATATGTATTGATCTTATGTAGTCTTGTTGATTCGACATGTCCATGTGGAACTTGAGACTGTCAAGGCGTAAATCTCCGTGTTTTGCTTGTGGAGATCATATTCATTTGGGTTTGTTAATTGATACTCGAATTTTCTGGATCAGACATTTGCAGAAACTGATACAAAGCAAGATGGGAAGATTGACAAAGAGGAATGGAGGAATCTTGTCTACAGACATCCATCGCTTTTGAAGAACATGACTCTTCAGTATCTGCAGTAAGTCCCTCTCGCGTGTTGGTTTATTAGCATTCTCGGTTGCATTCTTCATTCCGCCCTCTTGTGTCTTTCTTTTCACCCTTGACCTAAGTATCTGTTGGAAATAGATGAGTCCTTCCAAGACTTGATGCAAGTAACGTTAGAAAAATAAACTGGACAAATGATACAAAATAAAATTGACACCAAGATACAAAGATTTACGTGGTTCACCCCGCTCCTGGATTTATCTCCATTTACTAATTTATCTTTCCATTCACTAATTTTGTCACTATCACAGCTCACATATCAAAAAAAAAAACAATAATATAATATTTAGGATAATCCCTAAATATTATTATAACTGTATAATTTTTAATGAAAAGATAGCCCAAACATTTTTAATGAAAAGATAACCCAAACATAAATCCGTGTTTATGCTAAATTCTCTACTAGATGGTTTTGCTTTGCCTGACTCTGCTCCTCTATATTTTGCCTCCTGCTATGAATGTAAATATATAGGGATTGTTTCGCCACTTGTAAAGAAGAAACTGGATTAGTCCGAAAAATACAGAAACAACCAGAATTTCTTTCGCTCACAGTCAAAGCCTTTTTCTCATAGCCCACTTTGTTTGCCTTTCCTGAACCTTTCTACAACTTTCTCGATTCTTCCCCTTGCTTTGACCACTTTTTCTTTTTAATTTTTTAAAACATATTCCAACACATTAACAATTCTCCATCTTGTTTTAAAAATAATTCCTTGTCGATTGTCTCCATCCGAAAAATCACCTTCGTCTGAGACATGGAAGTATTTGACAACCTCCACCCGTCTCTATGAATCTTTTTTGTGGCTTCATCTAATTTGCATTTTTGACCGAGTAACAATTTTCTTACCCATGCTCTCGTCCCCATGTTGTCGATCGTCGTGGATATGTGTAACTTAAAAAAGTTGCTTGCACGCAAACCTCTCATAAACACGAGTGCATCCTGGGTAACTTTCATCGATCCACCTTGGCCACTGAATTAGAATCTCTGCGAGTCCAACCTTGACATTTTTCAAAATTCTAACGATCTCATCATGCATCTTCAGGCATACAGAACCAAATCCCTCCACCTTAGAGTTTGAATTGTTCCCCATCACAATCGTTCTGCTGCAGCGATCATAGGATAAGAAACATGATCTATGTGGACACATGTGATCTGTCGTACCGTTATCAAAGATCCAACTTTCCTGGAAATTAGAACCTTTACCTGCTACGAGCACCTTATTGTGTGCAACTCCAATCTTGGACTCATTATCACCCTCGCGCATATTGTTTGTGGAACTAAGGTCATCGGCTTTAGCAAATAGGCAGTTCTTTTTAAAATGCCCTTTCCTCCTACCGTCAACATTCGCGTTCATCGCTCTGACTTTTCAAACGGCTCCTCAATGATGAATTTTCTCCTGATCTCTCCTGAGAGAGAGTCACCTCACCATGTATCAAGCCTTCGAAGGACGTCTTTCTTCGAAATTCGGTGCTAAGTAATGCGATCATCACATTATCTAACTTTAACTTTTCTTCCTTGGAGCAACTCAATGTCATGACCATACTATCATAAGTGTCGAATAAAGTACACAGCAAAGTCACCGTCATGTCCTCGTCCTCTAGACGCACGCAAGTACTCTTTAGTTGACGTATAACATCATTGAATTTGTTCAAATGATCCGAGATCTGTGCGTTGTTCTTCATCTTCAAATAATAGAGCCTTCGTTTCAGAAGAATCCAATTCACGACGGACTTGGGTTGATATAAGCTCTCTAACCGAGCCCATAGTCCAGCCGTTTTCTTCTCCCCGTTTATATTAAACATGATCTTATCGGAGAGACACAAACACAAACGCAGAGTGGAACATGCTTTCATATCATCTCCCCCCAATCATCATCGGATATCTTCTCCAACTTCTCCTTCTCGAGCAAGGCCTTGGTCAAATTGCACCAACAAGTCATGGATTTTTATTTTTCACGACTCAAAGTTGTTTTTTGTCATCAAACTGTTGTACCTCGAACTTACCGTCTGTCACTTTGTCCATTTCACTTTCCTAACAATTATTTTATCAAGATATCGAACTCAAAAAAGCTTTGATATCACTCTGTTGGGAGTAAACGGGCCCTCTCAGACTTTGTTATAAGTAACGTTATAAAGATAATTAGGACAAATAGTATAAAATAAAATTAGTACCACGACATAAAGATTTACGTGGTTCATCCCGGTGTTGAGATTACGTCCATAGGTAACCGACTTATATTTTCAATATGCAAATGAATATTATTATAAGAGAATTTATCCCTTCATTAACTAATTTTGTGACACTCACGGTTCACACGTACCTCAAAAAAATAATTATATAATATTTAGGATAATCCTTAAATATTATTATAATCGGATAATTTTTAATCAGAAGATAACCCAAATACAAACCCGTGTTTAGGATGAATTCTTTTCCTCGATGACTTTGCTTTGTCTGGTTTTGCTTCCTCTATATTTGCCTCCTACTCCGAATACAAATATATAGGGATTGTTTCGTTGCTTGCCTCCTCCTACTCCCTCTATAAATGCTGAAACAACCAGAATTTCCTTGGCCCACAATCAAAACTTTTTTTCCCGCTGCCCATTTCGTTTGTCTTTCCTGAAGAATTCTAAACTTTTGTGCAACTATCTCAATTCTTCGCAATGTGGTAAATGGTATGCGACTGTAACTTCCTTTGCTGTTCCTGAACGATTTTGCCAAGCGACATCCTACATTAAATCAATTAATCGTGGATCACTGGATCCAATATCTCATTCTTGCCGTCATTATATTCTGTCTGACATTTTCTTCAATCTGTTTTGACAGGGAAATCACTATCACCTTCCCGAGCTTCGTTTTCCATTCACAAGTTGACGATACCTGAGAGCGCGGCATTTGTTTGGGACCTTAAACTCCGATTCATTCATTGCTTGTTTATTGTTCGATGTGATACTGTGTTGTGTTCTTGTTTTCGTTTGTGACTGCCTTTTCTCTCCTTGTGAAACAATTGAGAGCTGTTCTTGTAATAGCTGCAACAAGAATCATTATCGCTAATCGTGTTTCGTTCATACCCTTTTGGTCAAGGTTTCTTTCACTTCAGCCATATATCTCTGTTTTCAACTTGGGAAAGTAATGAATCAGACACTTGATACACATAGGGCCTGACTCCGGCATGCAAAGGGGTCATTGATCATAAGCAAGCAAACTTGTTATCATGGCCTGAAATCTTGTCGGACACAAGATAGGCGACCAAAAGATATAGCTAAAATGCAACTCAACCAATTGAAGACAGCAAAGCATGTCATACAAAGCAAGCCTAAATATATTTGGATGTGCTAGACACCAAAGTTCAACTACCAAATAACTTGAAAAAACTAGAGCAATAATGCGACAAAAGAAAAATCCCAAGAACCTAAACATGGCAACGTTAAAAGAGGTCTCCGGGTGGCAATAGTAATGATAGATAAAAAGAAAAACGAAACAGGCTTAGTCGACTTCCTCCATCTTGCTGCCCTCAGCATCATCAGCCTCCTCAAGTGCGGGCATGTCGACATCGGCTTCACCAGCATC
Organism: Drosera capensis; assembly: GCA_001925005.1. Taxonomy (NCBI): domain Eukaryota; kingdom Viridiplantae; phylum Streptophyta; class Magnoliopsida; order Caryophyllales; family Droseraceae; genus Drosera; species Drosera capensis. Next base: position 11,566 of record LIEC01011058.1, on the reverse strand, counting down.
CTCGTCAATGCTCAGTCCGAGCTTCAGCATCCTGTGGATCCTGCTGCCGAAGGTGTTGGGGTCATCCAGGCTGAAGCCAGAGGTGAGGAGAGCAGTCTCGAAGAGCAGAAGAACAAGGTCCTTGACAGACTTGTCGTTCTTGTCAGCATCAGCCCTCTTCCTCAGCTCGTCCATGATGGGGTTCTCTGGGTTGATCTCCATGGTCTTCTTGCTGGACATGTATCCAGCCATGCTTGAGTCCCTCAGCGCCTGAGCCTTCATGATACGCTCCATGTTAGCGGTCCAGCCATACTCTCCGGTGACCAGGACACAGGGAGAATCCACCACACGGTCAGAGACAACGACCTTCTCGACCTTGTCACCCAGCACATCCTTGATGACATTGCAGAGACCCTGAAACTTCTCCTTCAGCTCCTCCTTTTTCTTCTTCTCATCTTCGCTCTCCTCCAGCTTCAGACCCTCCTTGGTAGCCGAGACTAGCTTCTTGCCTTCAAACTCCTTGAGCTGACCGACAGAGTACTCATCGATGGCATCAACCATGAAGAGGACTTCATAGCCCTTCTTCTTCAGCTTCTCAAGGAAGGGGGAGTTCTCAACAGCCTTCTTGCTCTCGCCGGTAATGTAGTAAATGTCATTTTGGCCCTCCTTCATCCTAGTCACATAGTCCTTCAAACTGGTCAGCTCATCGCCACTTTTGGTGGAGTGGTACCTCAGCAGCTCAGCAAGCTTGGTTCTGTTCTGAGAATCTTCATGGACACCAAGCTTGATGTTCTTGGAGAACGCCTCATAGAACTTGTTGTAATCTTCCTTGTTCTCAGCAATCTCAAAGAAGAGCTCAATGCACTTCTTCACCAGGTTCTTACGGATCACCTTCAAGATCTTGTTTTGCTGCAGCATCTCCCTAGAGATGTTGAGGGGAAGATCCTCAGAGTCAACAATGCCCTTGACAAAACCCAACCACTCAGGGATCACCTCCTCACAGTTGTCCATGATAAAGACACGGCGAACATAGAGCTTGATGTTGTTCGGCTTCTTCCTTGTGTCAAAGAGATCGAATGGTGCTCTCTTGGGCACAAAGAGGACAGCCTTGAACTCAAGCTGTCCCTCGACAGAGAAGTGCTTGACAGCCAAGTGCTCCTCCCAATCATTGGTAAGGCTCTTGTAGAAAGCAGCATACTCCTCCTTGTTGATCTCCTCAGGCTTCCTCATCCAGATAGGCTTCTGCTTGTTCACCAAAGACCACTCATGGGAAACTTCCTTGATCTTCTTCTTTTTCTTCTCTTCCTTCTCCTTCTCCTCATCAACATCCTCTACATTGCCCTCCTCATCCTTCTTTTCTTCCTCATCCTCGTCATCAGAGATCTCCTTCTCAGTGGTCTTCTCAACCCAAAGGGAGATGGGATAGCTGATGAACTCAGAGTGCTTCTTAACAAGGTCCTTGAGGCGGCGCTCCTCGAGGTACTCAAGCTGGTCCTCCTTGAGGAAGAGAGTGATCTTGGTACCCCTTCCAAGGTTCTCACCAGTTGTGTCCCTGGTCACGGTGAAGGATCCACCAGCTTGGGACTCCCACACGTACTGCTCATCATCATTGTGCTTTGTGGTCACGACGACTCTTTCAGCAACCAAGTAGGCAGAGTAAAAACCAACACCAAATTGACCGATCATGCTCACATCAGCACCAGCAGCAAGAGCTTCCATGAACTCTTTGGTACCAGACCTTGCAATGGTACCCAAGTTGTTGACCAGATCTGAAGAACACAGAAAAGACATCAGTCTCAATGTAAGAATATTATCAACACACCACACAACCAATGAATAGCAACATACCAGCTTTGGTCATTCCAATACCACTGTCGATGATCGACAGAGTATTGGATGCCTTGTCTGGGACAATGTGAATGAAGAGCTCTGGCTGCGCATCGAGCTTGCTCTTGTCGGTCAAGCTCTCGAAGCGAATTTTATCGATAGCCTACAGTGCAAGAAAAAGCAAACACACTTAGATTAGAATATATGCATCAAAGAAGGAAACGTAAATAGGAAATAAATGGCAAATGGACACGACTCATGCATCGGGCATGCTAATGATACAAAAATAAACAAACAGTTCCTAACACACTCTTGATGAAATTGACGACTTCTGGGCAGCTAGACAACAGTGCAAAACAATACCAAATCAAACAAACGCCTCATCCATTATGAAAGAAGTACTGCTAAAATATTCACAACTCTGACTCTAAAAATGACATCCATAAACACACAGTTTCCTCTTCTGAATCGTATTTGAAATGTGAAATATAGATAAAACAGTAATTTAAAGCTTTATTCGATCAAGTAGAGTTGACTACGTGTATACCGTCTCATATCTAACACCATATCAGACAATGAAGAGAAGACACATCAGAAACAATTGTTCATAAAAAACTTATAAGTTAACTTCAGAATCTAACCCCAATAAAGAATATTTTTTTATGATAGTAAGTACGAGAGATGATTATGAGTATACAGTAACTATGTTGTAATTATCGTAGCATTTATTCTAGGACGGTATTAATCACAAAGCCGACAACGATCATCGATCATCGTGGCACATCCCACGTTATCATGAGGGTCATAATACAAACAGAATTGTGGCTGATAATCGATATTAAGAAACATTAAACAACATATTTTTATGAACCAATTAAACTGACTAAGACTTATAACAAGCACTCAACTCGACTAATTTTACCTGACTGATTATGAACTAATTCACAAACAAGCATTCACACGAACATATACAGAACCGAGAACCCTAGATCAACCACAAGTCTCAGATCCAGAATTCAAACACTCGTAAATCCAAAGGCAAAACTACAGATATAACATCACATGATAAAATAGATTCACAGATTCAATAGAGAAAAAAAAACTCACATCGGAAGAGTTGCTGACGAGTTCACGGAGAAAGATCTCCTTGTTGCTGTAGAAAGTGTTGATGATGAGACTCAGCAACTGGTTGATCTCCGCCTGGAAAGCGAACGTCTCGGTTTCCGCCATTGATGAATCGAATCGACAAGATCTGATTTCTAGGGTTTGTGCTGTGGGAGAGAAAGAGCGAGGAGAATATAGTTGAGTTGAGAACAGTGGTGGGGGAGACTGAAGATGGGAAGGAGTGCATTTATATTAGAGACTAGGGTTTCTAGAATTTTCGATGGGACTTCTACTTTTGTTAGTGTAAAATCTACCGTAAAAAAAACTTCTACTATGATTTCCAATACATAAATGTGTATTAATAGATTTTATGGATATCCTTGTTTAAATTTATTTGTTTTCATCAATAGATAATCTGATACATAAGATAAAGTTGCAAAGTATAAATATGATTTTTTTATGCAATTTTATCTTATATATCACAATCTCAATATATTATATGATAGTATACATATTTATTTATTTTTATTTTTTAACATCTTCAATATATTTTTTACTCCCACAAAATATATTGGATTCTTAGATTCTTGTTGTTATATGGTTAAATATGGGATAAATAAATTCTCTTATATTCATGCGGTTAATTATAAGAAATTTTCTAGAATTTATCATTAGAGTCAAGTTTAAGAAACTTGATATAAAACTCAATCATATATATATCGTTAGAGTCAAGTTTGAGAAACATATATTGAAATGTTTGAGAAATTAATCTATTTAATATTTTGTTATATATATAAGATTAAGAATAACTAAATAAAAATTTCAAATATATAAAAAGATTAAACAATCATAAAATAATTTATGAATTGGAAAAAAGTATTGTATTTCAATAAAAAAAAAACAATATAAGACTTTCACAAACATCATTGACATTATTCACTAACCAAGAACACATCTTCTTTTTTTTCATTGTTTTTTTATTCTTTCTTTTTTTTTCTGAATATACTCAGAGAACACATCTTCTAGTTTTTACAAATATGGTCAAAGTTATGGAAAAAGTTGTTTGATACTTCATCTGTTTAATAAAAAAATATAATATTTTGAAAAATTCATTATTTAATCGTTTTATAACTAAGAAAATTGGATAATTCTATAATTATAATTATATAATTTAAATGATAATTTTTGTTTAATAATAATTTTATTGATGGTTTTGCGATATCACTCAAAATTCATCTTCACAAACTTCCGATTTAAGGACATTTATATTAGATACATTAAAATTTTCTTTTTATTTTTATTATTCAATACACTTCATTCACTTCATTGCATCCCATTTGTATCTTATTACACCAATAAAAAATATAATATGTTACATTACTATATATTTGATGAGTTATTTAGCATTATTTTTTATTTTATAATTTCTACAAACATTTCAATATATGTTTTCAACATACCGTCATTTTTCTCAATTATATATATATATATATATTTTTTACAATATCCATTGTACATACTGTAATACGTTACAATTGTTTGAGCACCGGGAGACTATGTCATCATGGGTATTAGAAGTAAGATCATGCCTCCTTCATCTTCTTTGTTCAGCAGCCCAGAGCCACCCGCTTCTTCAAAGTCAAAGCAACGATGCGAGCTCTCTTCAGTGATCTTCCACCTTCAATCTGCTCCAGGCAAGCCATCTCCTCATTCAATCTCCTCTCTTCGCTGTCTTTCAGATCAGTTCATGTTTGTCTCTCTTTGCTGTCTATTTGGGTCCTTTCAAAAAACAAAATCCATGGTACCTTCAATCGCAATTCGATTATTGTGGGTGTTTCAAATGATAGACTACCAATTTGTCAATCCCTGTGAACCAATCGATGATTATGATAACCTGATGATAGGTTCATTGTGAATCTTTCTCTGCTTGGGGTTCCAACTCAAAACCCATTGATAATGACAGAAATAGCCCAGTTACTATATATGTGATTGTGTTGAATTCCTTGACTCAATGTGGGTAGTGTTTTCTCAACACATACCCTATAATTATGTACAAAAATGTAATGCGACTTCTTGTTCAGAAATTCTTTTCCTTTAGCATTATGCGATCGGAATGCCCGGTTAGCAAGATATAACCATGGACTGACACTTTCATGTCGCCACATTTCACTGCAGTAGGCCGTTAAGGTATGTTGTCCAAAAGACGAATCCTCGGAAGCATTCTACTGCTACTGTCGGAAGCCTCTCGAGGAGGGTGTTGTTTTCGACGGGATTTGTTGCGATCTTCTTGTCCATCACAAACCCTGTGGTAGCTGTGCCACTTCCAGAGATTAAGGAGCCTGATGTTATCCGGTGAATCTTTGTTCCTCACATGATCAATGACTTGAAATATACCGGAATTTCTTTGGGCTTTTTATGTGTCTCGAGAATTCTGTCTCATGTGGTGCTTTTGTCCTTACCATTTACCAATTCAAGCATTCAGTACAAGGAAGCTACCTGGAGGCGTGAGGGTACAAGGTAAAATTCATTACAGGATGTCGTAGCAAGTTCAATGTCATCGTAGTTAGTTCTACTCTGACCAATTTGGAACTTGTATTTTGCTTGATTAGTAAAAAACCTTCACATATGGCCTTAGGGCTCAAGGTCTAAAACTCTTTTCCTTGCAGGATTGAGGTGGCCTGTGATACGCTGCATAGGTTGTGTATTTTCTTTATTTCATCCGAACATGATGGTTTATTTTTCAGATATTATTGAAGGTGAGGGACGAGAAGCTAGTGAAGGAGACTTTGTTGAGTTCAATTATGTATGCCGGCGAGCTAATGGGTACTTTGTTTATAGGTAATCACGTTTGTAGGTTGTTCTTCTTTATGCAAACTTAGAGTTTGTGGTCGTTAGCTACCAAACATTACTTGGGACAGGACAACCAGTAATTCGAGTTACCTGGGAAGTACTTGGCTCAGTTCATACTTCATAGATATTTGGAGTTCTTTTTTTCTGTTCTCTGATGCTTTTACAGCACCGTGGATCAATTCTCTGGAGAAGCTGTGCCTGTTACCCTTGTTTTGGATGAGAAGAAGGTATGATGTTTGGAATTCAAAAGAGCTTGATTAGAATGTTTGCTTAGAAGCTAGGGGTTTCTTTCTGAACCCCAGATACAACGGCTTGTTTACCACACTTGCTTTGAAGCTATAGGTTTAATTTTTTTTTATTTGCACATTTGCTTTTAGCCGTGTGGATTTTGCCTTGTGTCATTGCTCAAGAACAGACTAACTCATCCATGTAGTTCTTGATATTTTGAATTTCCTTGTCTTAAACTTTCTCAACTGGAATTCCTGGTATTCTTCGCAATTTATTTTATGTATGATGAATTTGCTTGCTTTGAAGAGTATTTTCAAGTAGTTGTTTTATTCGTCAAGGGTAGGACCTTGCAAGTTTTACATAATCAAGCAATCAGAAAATGGCTGATGGGTGGGATTAGGTTTTCTTGTTGGTGTTTGTTTTTCACTTTGTATGGGGGTTGGTAATTATATACTGTGAGTTTAATCCTGCGCACCTCGCTTGCTTCATTTGGCAGATCATCAAGGGTCTAAAGGATGTTTTAGTTGGCATGAAAGTTGGAGGTAATTTCACAATTTATCTTTCTTCGTCATAAGATTTTGGGAATCCGAAGGATCATCCGAGTATTTTTTGATATCAGCTGGCTTAATGTGGCTTTTTTGAATGTGCCAACAGGTCCTTTTACCTTCATGCCAATCCTGTCAATCTGAGCAGCTTCCATACTTTGCGATGAACTTATTACATTATCCTGCCATTTTTCAGGGAAGAGAAGGGCCCTGATACCGCCGTCTTCCGGATACATAACTGAAAACTTAGAACCTGTTCCGGAAGAGGTTTGTCCCTGTTTTGAGTGGCAAAGATTCTTTGTCTATATATCTGGAGGCTTAGAAAAATCTTGGTGACCGATTTCTTCTACGCTCAATCGCGTAACTATCCCAGTTTTCTCCTTTGAACCTGACCTGACAAGATTATAAGCTCAATGCTCATTCAATGGTTGGAACATACTTGTGATTATTAAATGTGCAGTTTGGACCTCGTCGTAGCCTATTATCTCATGCAAATGAGCCATTGGTGTTTGAAGTCCAGCTTCTGAAAATAATTTGAGGGTAAGGCAATATATCTTGTATTGACTCATGAGTTGGTTTTCATTTGGTGCTTCTGATTTGCATTTGAGCCATTCAAAAATTTTTACCAAAGGGAGATCAACCGTATGGTGCCACTCAATATGGTTTATATCGATCCCAGAAGGGGTATTCTGACCATTTGGTCTATTTGCCATTCTGGCACCAGCGCCATGCTACTATTTGTGTAACTACCATGAAGATCTCTATGTTTTTAGTAATTTGCTTCTTCTCTCCATTTGCTCCTTGTTGCAGCTAACTTCAAGTGAATATTCATGACGCATTCGTATCGATCCACAATGTTATCGGTCGATGAGATCTGTGGCGTTTGAGGCATCATTTCGCGTTGAGTTGGCTCAAAGGCACTTTGCTGATCATGTCGGCTCAAAGGCATTCGTACATTTCCATGTTTTTGCTTCCTATTGGGCTCTGCTAGACTGCTATTTCTGTAGATAAGTTAGTTGTATTCATAATATGGTTTTCGTGCTACAATGCAAAGTTACCGCTGTGGATTGTTCTGCCTCAGGATTTTTCATTGATCTCAAGTCTTATTGGACACGTAGTTTTGAAAAGTGCAGAGAAGTTTTTGTTTCTGAATTTGATCTGAACCTCCATTGTTCATAAGGAGTTGTTCAATTCTATTTTACCAATGTTAGCATATTTCTAGCTCAATATCTTATCTTATACTCCTTCCATCCGGAAAGTATCTAACATTTTGATTTTATATGCGTGCCGATATAAAATTTGACACGTAAATAACGACAATTAAATATAATTTTTTGTAAGACATTAATGATTATGTAAGGTATGTATTTCAATCTAATACATGTGGGATGATCAAACGTGATTTAATATGAAAATAAGATTTATATTCATACATATAAAATAATATAAAATACGTATATATTGTATTTTTTGTGCGACGGGAAGAGTATTATATTTTAAGATGTTGGACACCGTTGATACTTGGATGAAAAGATTTTGGTAAAAAAAACAAAAAAGATAAAAATGAATTTGTGATTAATCATAAATAAACTTATTTATAATTATATTATAAAGATCAATAATTGAGATTAGAAGTTTTTTCTTCTTCAATTAACATAAGAATGAACTTATTTATGACTATCTATAAATTCATCAACCCAAAAAAACATAATATACACAGTCAACATATTTTCTATTGATATAAACATGATCTTTGTATTATTTTAGTTAAGAAAAAAAGTTTGTTTTTAATAACATATAAGTTGTGTGTTGTTAAGACGCATTAAATAATTGAGATTTTTTTTTTGAACTATTTTATATTTAAAATTCTCTAATCATTTAATGTATCTTTTTTATTAATCCTTCCTAATAATACATAATATTAACATCGTATGTTTTTGTCTTTTTAATTATACCACTATATTACAAGTGGAAATGTTATCTGAATTCCAATGGTATATTTTGGGGGAAAAATCCCACGCACAAATACATTGTCCGTGATCAATCACAAATCTACCAAAGAGAAAAATTTGTAGCTTAGATTCAATTGATGAAATAACGGATAAAACCTTAGACTCCATTGCTTCTTCTCTCTCTGCTTAGCAAGCAAGCAAATCTCAAATCTTCAAGATCTGCTCCCATCATCTGATTCATCTCTTTTCATCGATTCTCGACGATGAAATCGGCGCAAGCGTGGTTCACCGGTGGCGGCGGCGACGGCGGCGGCGGCATCGACGACTCCCAAACCTCAAAGTCATCGACGTCGTTACTCGCCGATTGGAACTCCTACGCTGCGTCTAAAGCTTCCGAGGATGCTTCTTCGACTTCAGGTCTCGGATTCGACCTCGAGGCCGCTTATCGGTCCGCCAACGACACCGTCGCCGGAACCTTCAATGTGTGAGTAAAAGTTCCGTTCCTGCTAGGGTTTGGTTTTGTGTATCTGTTTAGATTTGGTTCCGCTGGTGATGTTGAGGTTTATGATTGCGACGATCATGGATTCGGTGTTTTGATTGAGGAGGAAATGAGAGTGATTAGGTGGAGCAGCGTTCGATTTCGCTACCTTTGAGTAGGACCTTGCACGAGATGGAAGAAATTTGATAGTCCGTTGATGTCTATGTAACTGATCCCATAGAATTAGATGGAGGTTTCTTGTCGTCGTCGTTGTTGTGATATTGAGCTGCGAACATCGATGTATTGCTACTGTTCTTTCTGGAGATTGATGATGATGTAGTTTTGACCATGGTACTCCTGTTCATTTTTCATGCTTCTCTCGTGCACTTGATTGATAAGGCATTTTGAGCTGCGTAGTTCTCGTGGAATGAGAACATGTAACTCGAATAAAATATATTTAGCATATGAAAGATATCCATACATCGCCAAAACAGTCTCCTGTCGCGAATTGACAAATATAGATGAGGCATGAGTGAACGTCGAAGATTATTCCCGTTGAAAACAATATCTATACAAAGTACTACTACTTTTTTCCTCACTACTGCCTTCTCGTTCTCAAGCAAGGGTTTATTATTCACCTTATTTTTGGATCAGAGATTTGTGGATCGCTTGTTTGATGTCTCGGGCACAAGTTAGCTCCTTTCAACCTAAAGAGTTTTATGGGATTCTGTTTCTCTTCTTCTTTGTTCAATTTATTATTTGATGTTTCAGGGTTTCGAAAGGAGTTAGAGAACTTCCAGGGAATCTACAGTCTGCCACTAGCAGCATTCCCTCAGCAAAAGCTTTCATGTACTTTGGGTTGCTACTTGCAGCCGGTTCGTTCTTTATTTTCATTGCATTCACCATGTTCCTTCCTGTGATGGTGCTGATGCCTCAAAAATTCGCAATCTGTTTTACCCTGGGTTGTTGCTTCATTATCGGTTCATTCTTCGCACTGAGGGGTCCATCAAATCAGCTAGCTCACATGACATCACAAGAGGTAAATTCTTCTATTGTCGACTATCGTGAGAACTAATTTGCTGAGCTTACCTTCATATTAGACATTTTTATATATCCTTTTCTAATTTCCTGCAGAGGCTTCCTCTTACGCTGGGATTCTTGGGCTGCATGATTGGTACAATATATGTTTCCATGGTGCTCCACAGCTATGTTCTCTCTGTGCTGTTTTCTGCTTTGCAGGTAACTAGCTTTTACTTATCCTTTTTTTCTACTGTGAAAAAAAGTTGGAACATGAGATTCAGAATTGAAGCCAGTTGGCAATATGTAGGTGCCTGACCTATAATCTATATATAGGTGTAGAGAAAAGCGAAAATATGTCATGATACATTTAAACTTAGGTGTGTTTAGTAAAAATCAACGGCGAAGATGGGATGGATGAGTATTGAGATTTGGGTAAAATTGATGATAGTGGACCTCTTAAAGAATGAGTTCTCATCTCAAGACTCATCTTCCTTATATATTTTAATCTTGGCCATTGATTTTGATTAGTGTGTCAAGACACATTCTTCAAGCCATAGATGCTAGGCTTTCCAAATTACCTATGTGGGAGTCTAACGAGAATGAGTTTCACAAATGAAATTGAGTTTGCTTGATGAGTGGTGACTGATCAGAATGGAATTTTAATTTCCCTTGAACCATCAAACAGCTCCATGTGATCTAAGCTTAGTTCCAATTGAGATCTCTCTTCCTAGCCAAGAGGCTAGAATCATTATTTTCTTATTTGAGCTGGTTGTGGATTTTAATTTATTTATTTTTCTCTTCTGTTGCTTGCTTGCTTGCTTTTACCTTGTTGAGCTTTTCCTTGGCTGTTCGTGGATCGATCATCTGCCATTTTGTAACCTGGTTTCATCTCAGCCTCTGTCCTATGTATTCTTGCAGGTTGTCGCACTCGTGTACTATGCTATTTCTTATTTCCCTGGTGGATCAGCGGGAATGAAATTCCTTACATCGGCGCTCACTTCCTCATTGACTAGTTGCTTTGGGAGGTGAAACTGATCTCTCATTTAGTATTTGATGCCATTGTAATCGTCTTGATAAACACATCTTTTATGCTGGAAGTGATAATTGAATATAACAATGCTGTGTGATTATCTACAGATTCTCTACCCCTAAGAATATAAATAATTATTCACGCACCTTATTAGTATCATACTAGGGTTGGTAATAGAAGAAAATGTACGGCCCTTATCGGTTCTGTTGCAGAGAATGTCACCTAACAAGGTTCACTTCGTCCACATTCCATGGTCGTCATGGGATTTGTGGCTCCACATTTTTGACTAGTTTTTTCAATTTCGTGATGCACAAGACCTGTTACCAGCACTATGAACCCGAAATTATTACTTTGCGGTGCTTCGGTACTTGTGTCTCGGTTTTTTTGGTTCATCATTTACGCCTGTGTTATAATTCAGTGCCCTACATCACATGCATCACTGCGGCCTTGGCTACACTGCCCTCTTCTTATAACTAGAATGGTTACGCATCGTACAATGTTGTCGATGCTAGTTTCTCTAGATATGGATGATAATGGCCAATTGGCGATATTG
>LIEC01011057.1:0-35608 GCA_001925005.1 Drosera capensis | reverse complement strand
TGCATTTCTTCGTTGACACCAAACAGCAGAAATGACATTGCCTTATCATACAAGTTAGGTGAATTACATTTGAAGTACTTTGGGATAAAAAGTTAGCGACTTTGTGACCAAATATCATGTGCAAGTAACTGAACAATCAAATAAATGTAGAAAGGGTTGGTGGACTTGGTAAAGTCAAGAACACAACTTTATAAAGATCGTTACTTCATTTATTACTCATTTTCCATTCTATTTGTACTTTTGTCATGTTGAAGTTAAAACAAGTAGCTAAACCTTGATCGGTGATCCATTCATATAACATATACGTAATAAGTGTATTATAGATAAACTTTTGTTAAATTCCACACTTCTTATCAAAATCCTGTATTATACTATGTTGACGTCTCGGCCGACGGACCCTTTCAATTCATTTTCAGCAACTGCAAGCAAAAGAAGACATTTTCCAATCCCATGGGAGGAAAAGAAACGACAATCACAAACGCTATCTTCCCCTTTCCTCTGTTATCTTCCAAAGAAAACTTTCGATCTCCCATGAAAATTCCACAGCTCTCTCATTGCCCTCTCATTTCAACATTTGAATCTGTTATTTTTCCTGTTTCGTTTGAATAATTGCATCTTTCTCTGATTTGGGTATTCATTAGAAATCCTATATGTGATTTGGTTGAATCATTTGTTTGGGTAGATTGGTTTCAAGTTTTTTGCAAACCCAGCCATGGGAAAACCAACAGGGAAGAATAAAAAGAAGGCGGAAGGGTCCTCAAAGCAAGGCAAGAACCACAAAGGCCATGACAGGAGCAAACCAGTCGATAAAGATGCGGCTGTCTTCATCGCCATGTCACAGGAGCTGAAAGAAGAAGGGAACAGGTTGTTCCAGAAGCGGAACCCCGAGGGCGCCATGCTCATGTACGAGAAGGCCCTCAAGTTGCTACCTAAGAACCACATCGATGTGGCAGGGCTCAGGACGAATATGGCGGCTTGTTATATGGGGATGGGTATTGGTGAGTATCCGAGGGCAATAAACGAGTGCAATCTGGCGTTGGAGGTTGCTCCTAGGTACAGCAAGGCTTTGTTGAAGAGAGCGAAATGCTTTGAGGCTTTGAATAGGTATGGTTTGGCTTGGAGGGATGTTCGTTTTGTCTTGAGCATGGAGCCTAATAATCTCATGGGGTTGGAGATTGAGGAGAGCCTGAAGAAGGTGATGAAGGAGAAGGGTGTCGTCTTGGATGAAAAGTTCGAAGGTGTGGGCTCTGCATCTGCTTCACCTAGCAATGGAGTTTCTAGACATGGTATGACGACGAAAGAAAAGCAGAATAAGAAGAAGAAGGGCATCAAAGTTGAGGAAACCAGCCAACAAAGCGAGGAGGAGAACGCGGTGGATAAACCCAGGCTGCAGGATCAAGAGACCAAGGAGGAGTTGAACCTCAAGGATAAAAAAGTCGAAACAGAGGACCTTGAGGAGAAGTCTAACCTAGAGGATAAAGAGGTCGTGCAAGAGCAGGTTCAGGTTAAGGAAGATGTCACAAGGATGGTGAAGTTGGTTCTTGGGGACGATATAAGGTGCGCACAGCTGCCCACTAATTTTGATCTTGGATTGATGAGGGGCATTGTTCGTGATAGATTTCCAAATTTGAAGGGTGCCCTTGTTAAGTACCGGGATCAAGAAGGTGACCTTATCACAATTACAACAACAGAGGAGCTGAGGAAAGCTGTAGGATCTAGTGACTCTCAGGGTTCCACACGGTTGTACATTGCCAAGGTTGATCCTGATCTAGAGCCAGATTACGTGAGTGATGACAGACAAGTGACAGCGTCTCACAGGCATATCAATAGGAGTAGAGGCGATGATATGGTCTCCATTGACAATTGGGTTCTCCAGTTCGCTGAAATGTTCAAAAACCATGTTGGTTTTGGTTCAGATGCATACTCGAACCTGCACGAGATCGGGATGACAGTATATTCACAGGCAATAGAGGACACAATCACAGGTGAAGAGGCACAAGCTCTTTTTGAGATAGCCTCGGACAAGTTTCAAGAAATGGCGGCTTTAGCATTATTCAATTGGGGAAATGTTCACATGTCAAAGGCAAGGAAGCAGGTGATTATCAAGGAAGAGGGCGTGGACGAATCAGTCAATTCAAAGCTGAAAGCTGCATACGAGTGGGCGCAGAAAGAGTACATTAGAGCAAGGACAAGGTATGAAGAAGCCATGAAAAGGAAGCCGGACTTCTATGAAGGTCTCCTTGCACTTGGGAGACAACATTTCAAACAAGCTAAGCTTTGTTGGAATTACGCCATAGCAACTAAGGTGGATTTGGAGGCCGATGCGTCTTCAGATGTTTTACAACTCTATAACAAGGCCGAGGATAACATGGAAGATGGTATGCACTTGTGGGAAGAGATTGAGGAGCGCAGGCAAAATGGACTTTCCAAAGAGGAGAAACAAAGGTCCCAGTTAGAGAAAGTAGGACTGGATGGTCTTATCAATGATGCAACAGAAGATGAGGCTACGGAGCAGGCTGCTGGAATGAGGTCTCAGATAAACATTTTATGGGGCACCATGCTATATGAACGCTCTATCGTCGAATTCAAGTTAGTACTACCTACTTGGGAAGAATGTTTAGAGGTTGCGGTAGAAAAATTCGAGCTGGTTGGAGCTTCTAATGTAGACATTAGCGTCATGATCAAGAATCATGTTTCCAACCAAACAGGACAGGAAGGTAAAGAATGCTCAAACATGACCTTTAAAGAGAAAATCTCAGAACTTAAAAATTGACAAGACAGCTTATAATACCTTTTGTTTCTCCTGGTAAAAATTGCAGACTTTGGCTTCAGGATCGAAGAGATTGTTCAAGCATGGCATGAAATGTATGATGCTAAAAGGTGGCAGATTGGTACTTCATCTTTCCCGCTTGCGCCCTTGTTCCGCAGGCGTCTTCCAAAACTTAATTCCATCTTGGAGCATATCTGATCATCCTGTTGACAACAGTTTGAATTCATCATATACAGTTACACAACATCACGTTTTGTACCGTGTAGCCAAGTTGCAATATCAAGCAAAATAGGTCAGCTTCAGTTTCCCATTTTTGTCATCATACTCATAATCTTCTTACTAGACTTGGCTTGTAATTTGTACGGCAGATTTACTGAACATGAGTATTTGGAGAGATAAGAACCTTAGTCATTAAAACAGATCAAGATCTCCTTTTGCGTCTTGTCCTGAAATTTTCCAAAGTTTTGCTCGTCTAGCCTTTTCCTAAGGAAAGAATTCAGAATCCTTAAAACCAAATGCCTTATGGAGTTCACTATATCTTTTGGATGGTTCAGCCTTTCTGTGAGTTCAATTATTCTCGAGGGCAAAAGAATCTGGCCTTATTATATCAACAGAGGGATCACTCACGCAGTAATCAGTGGCACTATGCACTTGAACATAAGAAATTAATGTTCCCTTGATCTTTTGATACACATGTAACTTCGCAGCTGCTTATAATTTGGCAAATAATTTAGCAATTCTAGTTGCCCCAATTTTAAGTTGCTTTCAATCTTGCATAATTCCCAAAAGCGAATAGTGACTGCAGCCTTCATCTCCATTCTCCACATTTACATTCTAAAGGGTGCCCTTTGTCAACCAGCTGTTACCATTGCAGGTGCTTTTTACATGTGACAAGTGCTAGTTTTATAAACAGGTTTCTGGTTCGAAAACACAATGAGTTTATTCCATGTTTAATCTCATATTAAAATTTAAACACCAAATAAAGGCAGAGAAAGATGGAAGACGACTGACCATTTCATGAAAAGTTGGTCCAAAGAAGATCCAAATGGGTTGTCAGAGAAGTGGCTCATAACCAATGTAGAAACGATTCTCCCCACTAACTTTATGCATCTCTTCGTCCCAATTACAGCTAAGCTTTTGACCTAAAAAAAGGACCAAAAAGAAGTCAACAATCGAAACAAGCTCAAGCAAATGCTACAAAATTGAAAATCCAAACAAAGTGAGCGAGCTTACTTGCTGCAGAGTTTATTCAACTGCGCGGTTCTCCCATCTGACGACTGTCATGTTGAATTTGCACAATTCTAACAGTCCTTCAGCACCTGTATGAAGTCTCCTAGTTCACGGTATGCTCCTAACACTCCAAGCAATACGAAGCTCTGGCTTGAAGGCATTGATCTATGAGGACAACTCATTGGACAAAGCTCACATCAAGGAAAACATCAAGATTGAACTTGAAACAATCAAGATGAAACTTGAAAGAGTGTTCTATTATTTCGTGATATACCTATAAAGGTTAATAAAAGATCATTTCCTATATCTTGTATATAGTATGTTTTACTCAAAACTGAAATGCTACTATTAAGAGTAAGATACAATCAATTTCGCGACCTTACCCTTACAAAGGAAAGATACAAGATCGATGAAGATTCGACCGTATCTGAATTAGGTCATCTTTTGCTTGGTATTCTTATACCAAAGCTGGAGATGAAACTAGGATTGAATCAGAACAGGGTAAGTGAGATGAAACTAGGATTGAATCAGAACAGGGTAAGTGAGATGAAACTAGGATTGAAAAGTCATCTATTGCAACAAAATTTGAGGTTCGAAATAGAAATAGACGATGTAGGAAAAATATCTCAGCATTGATAAGATTTATAGACTATGGATTAAAAACGATGATTGTATTAACCATTTGATAATAGTAAATATAGTTTCAAGGGATGTTTCAATTGCAAACACTTGATTATTCGATTTTTCATGAATACCTCGAGCAATTTCTTCCTTGGTCCTATCAATAAGAATGAATAGAAGATTATCGTTCTTTAAGCCATAGTCAATGAATCAAATCACCCTTCTATGAAGAACTACTTGGTTGAAATCTCCTATTTCTATTTCGAATTTCAACCTTCGCAATGTCTCTATAAACCACGATCGATCCGAGTCATATCGAGCCATTTCCTCCTTGAGAGGATTCTTGTATTTCAACCTGAAAACCCACGTAAGAAAAGAAATCAATTGAAAATATTAGCAAAAGAACTCACTCAGGGAATAAAAAAAAACTTTCAAATGGCACCCAATAGCCCATATTGCAAGGAGATGATAGCCAAACAAGACAAAACATCGAAGAGAAATCAGGAGAACTCGTAACTAGCCATCATCATTGACACTCCATTGCCAACAAAACCTAACAAAACCCTAATTCCCAAATGCCCTCTGCACAAATTTCAACTCATACGAGCAGAATCATCATAACAATTGCAAACAACATAACATTGTCTATCAAAAACACAATGTTGCTACATTACAGCAAAAAGCCCCACAACAAAACATCGAAGAGAGATTAAGAGAACTTGTTTTTAGGTACCTCATCGAACCCTTTGGTTCAATTGACAACAGCGACGGCTCCGGCGCCGGCGGGCAAGACGACTAGGGTTTAGAGAGGAAGGGATAGAAAGAAGAGAAATGGATGCGGGAACACAGATCTATGCCTCGAGATTCGAGAAAATTAAATATTGTTTGGCTGCGCTTTGCTCTGACGATGCACAATACTCTGGTATGCTCCAGAGGTGTTTCTGCCTTCTGGTTTCTGGAGTGTTGCCGAGGATCTTGTGACATTTGTTCGGTCAGTTAAAAGTTGATTTTTATAACAGAGTTCCGCACTTAATAAATTTTTGATTCATTAATTTATTCTTTTCATATAGAAGGAGTTGATTGAATACTTTATCATATTAGGTGGGGTTCATCTCCAAATGAAATAAAATTGGTTTAATGTTAAATCACTTTTCTTTTAATCATGATATTAAGGATTTGACTATGAGTGATATGATTTGTCGACTAAATTTAAGTGACATATATGTATTATAATTTGGTAGACTTACCAAACCTTATAGCATCTCCAATGATGCTAGCTACATTTAGTAAAGGATGAGTGATATGAGAAATATAACAAGCAAATATATGTAATCGTATCAAGTAATATAATTGTGAATAGAATATTGTTCCCCGCTCAAAATTATCTAATTCTCCTTTTGTATTAAATCAATGGATAAATTGATGAATCCTAATACTATTAAAATAAATAAAACAAAACAATCAAATTTAAGAATGGGATCAATGAAATGAAAAACCTAAGGATCCGACTCCATCTATACTTGACACAAGATCCAACTTTTATCATTTCGTTTAAACTACTCGATTCAATTGATTGACAATAATAAAAAATTTATTAACTACTGATTCATCATATCCCTGTGTGAATTAAGGAATCAAGAAATTATTGTACTTTTTGAAAACTTATATAACAATCGTATAGGTCATGTATATAATATTCCTATTACGCATTCAACCTATGGTATTCAATATCACGGTCTAACCTTAATTTTTTTTTTCGAGTTAATTAAAATCCATTAAACATTCATGTGACAACCAAGCACACCAAGGTATTAAAACACAATATTGAATACTTAGTCAACATGAATAAAGGAAAGTTTGGCATCGATGATAAAAACTGAATCTTTATAAGAATAGTTACATCTTCACCCTAAAAAATTGAATTAGCTCATGATGGAGATCAAGAAAAACATAAACGATGACGAAGACATGACAGTAAAGAAGAGAAAAAAACTCCTTTGAGTCAAATTAACTTCCGTCGTCTTCGATCTTAACAGCAATGGATTTTCCTCGTCTTCCCATGTCATTCTTCCTTCTTCATCTTTTTTCAGATCTGTTTTTCTCCTCTCCAAAAATGACGTCTTCTTCTCTAATGAAAAAGATCTATAGCTTATTTCATTGGTCGACGGATTTTATTTTTCTTCTGAAATTTGAAATTTCGAGATTATCTCATACATCATTTTATTCCTACAACATAATATAAAAGAAAATAAATACGAGATAAATTCATCCAATTATAGCAAAATGTTAAATAAAAAGATACAATGTAAGTGAATAAAATTCACTTATCAATGTGAATTTGTTATAATTTGTCAATGTTGTTCCAACGAGTTTATGCTATATTTTGACATTGTTGTTTGATTGAAGGTTAATAAATATCACATGTGTGTTGATGGATTTGATGTCGTTGATGTGTGAGTTTTTTTAAGTCTGTGGGTTTTAAAAAAAATGATATTTGTTATTTTTATTGTCAAATTTGATAATCATTATTACAAAATCAAAATCTGACTTTAACAAAACTGATCCATTGAAATGTATTATTGTAAAATCATTGCTAAATTTTAGCAATGACAAGACACTTACTTGGTTCATTGTGATGCTCCTCCTCCTAGTACATTTTATTTTGCAATTGCTCATCAACACGTACCTCGAAGATTACAAACACCCAGCTTGTGAGTTGGATAAAAAAAAAGGATTAGATTATAAAAGAAAAGAAAGAAAGAAAAAGGATTCATTTTTTATCTCCTGAGCTTTTGAAGATAGAGTAAGAATGATTTCCTTGATCATGTTTATGAGGATAGCAAGAAACGAAAGGGAAGGAAAAATTTTGATCAAATTATTCACATATCCTTATTTAAAAATAAATGATAAGATGTTCAATCAATTTTTTTGAAAAAAAAAAAAACAAATGAATATACAATTGAAATTCAAAAAAAATCATAAATCATTTTTTTTCCTTCCAAATCCCAGAAAAATCTTTTAAAAAAATAAATCTTATTTTTCTCTCAATATCATTCCTTTCTATCCATAAATAAATTTATAAACATGACATCCAACAAACGACACCCACCCACATTCTGTTCTTTTTAGCCCGACTCATAAGCACACTCAAAGGGAATTCCAAGTCAATCACTTTTTTTCCCGGAGTGGTTTTCATCCTGCCTTTCATCCCCTTTGCCGTAAACCTTGAGAACTCCACACACACAGACACACATCATCACTGAAGCAGAGCTCTCAGCTTCTCGTCCTCAACACGCAATCTCCAAAATCGATTAGGGTTTACTCTTTTTTTCACAGCTTATGGAGAAAGTGAGGAGAGCGTCTCATGCGGGTTCATGGTACACCAGCAATCGTGAGTCACACCCAATCCCAATTTCCTCATACTCTTTTTGAATTGATACCAATGGCAGTGTAAATGGTTTGATTTGAGCTCTTTTTTGGGTATTATACGTGAGGATTGAATGATGGGTTACTGATGAATTGGTCAAGTTTTGATCTTTTGATCGTGGGATTGTAAAATTTGAAGTTTTTGCATGATGGGTAATTGTTGATTGGTTGGGGGATTCGGAGAATGGATTGTACCCTGTTGTGGGTAACTTTTTATATGGAATGTGGGAGCTTGATAATTGCCCAATCCTTGTTCATGTGTCAATGTGTGTGTATGTGTGACTGAGGTCGGGAATCATTGAATGATATCTCCCTAGGAGTTGCTATGAATGACCAGAGAAATTAGCTATCCTCCATGGCCAGTGCGTTTCTTTCAAAAGCTTTTTTTAGTTGTATGTGCATTTGGACTTCTTTTCTTTACTGTTTTATTACCTCTGTTAAGGGTAACCTGAAAGTAAAATATTTAATGTGTTATGGTTGTGATGCCATGGATTATGGATAGTTCTTATGCTCTTTCTTTGCTTGAGCTTTTGATGTGCTTCAGGATTATATCCCCCCTTTGGCAGCAACTCTTTATTTTTGTTCTCTCTTCTCAGCTAGCAAATTAGCAGAAGAACTCGAAGGATGGCTTAAAGCATCTGGCTTAGAGAAGTCTTCCGACGTAAGAGGTGTTATTGCTCCGTAAGTTGTTTGTTTTTAACTTCTGTTATGCAGCTTATAATCTACAGATGAATGTCATATTTGACTTCTCACTGACATTGGAGCTACCAGGCATGCAGGATATTCCTATTCTGGCCGTGCAGCAGCCTATGCATTTGGCAACATAGACCCTACTAACATGTAAGATTTTCTATATCCTTTGTAATGCCACTATGATCTTGTCGTAAAATGTGTGCCTGAGGTATGGAATAGACGGGCATGTATCTGTTGGTGACACTTGTCAACATTGTGTCGCTATGTATCTAAGTCTCAATAAAACTAGTCATCAGTTCTGCGAGATACGACTGTGTACAAAATCTCTCTCCCTTAAATCCTCTGGACTCTTGAGAGGGATGCATTGTAATTAAATCAAGTTCCAGAGCAGACGCAATGCAGCTTGGTCAATGCATGTTTATTATTTATTTATTTTTTCTAAAGCAGCTTCTTCCTTTATCCCTAATTGTACATAACATTCTTTGGTTTCAGTAAGCGAGTTTTCCTATTGGGTCCTTCACACCACTATTATACTCCAAAATGTGCCCTTTCTCAAGCCACCATCTATCAAACGCCTGTCGGAGACCTACCGATTGATTTGGAAGGTAATCTTTGTCGTTCCATCTTTGAGTTAAAGGGCTTTTTTTTCCTTTCATTTTTGGTTCTCAAGCAGTATTGCCGGTTGATGTGCACAACAGCTACAGATCACCATATTTCAAAAACTTGCATGGATTATAGAAGGCTTTTCTTGTCATGACATCGGATTATAGTCATGGACTGGACATGATTTTATTTTATTTTTTTTCGTTAGAAATAAGCAAAATCCTGCAAACCAGTTGTCTATTGTCAAGCTCTTTTCTCAACTTGACCTGTTCAATAGTTTTCTGGTTTTGTATAGCATTCTCTTTAGTTAGTGATAAACTAAACTTTTTCCATTATCATCTGTAACCATTAGGTACTGTAGTTCTGTTGTGTTACCACCTTTCGTGTTTTTTGTTTCCTATCATCTTTCATTGCCATCTTTTTTGAGTTTGTCCCTTTGTATCAGTCATCAAGGAGCTAGAAGCAACTGGTAAATTCGACTCGATGGATCTTGGGGTAGACGAGGCTGAACATAGTATGGAGATGCATTTGCCCTACCTTGCAAAGGTTTTTGAGGGGTAATCTAATCATTCATTTTCTTTTTTCTTTTTTAATCTGATTCTTTCTTTCTTTTGTTTCTATGTTAGGTGCTGACTAAACTAAAAACACGCAGGCACCCAGTGAAGGTAGTGCCTATTTTAGTTGGAGCTTTAAGTGCTGCAAGCGAAGCAGTGTATGGTCGTTTACTGGCCAAGTATGTAGACGACCCCAGCAACTTCTTTTCTGTTTCCTCGGACTTCTGCCATTGGGGATCCCGGTATGTCGATGTAGTCAGATCGAATCTTTCCTTTGTCCTTCAAAGAGGTGCCAGCTTTCTTATCTTACGAGGTCCCTTGTTTCCATAATTTAGGTTCAGCTACACATACTATGATGACAAATATGGTGCTATTCACAAGTCGATTGAAGCTTTAGATCGAGTTGGGATGGATATCATAGAAACCGGAGATCCAGATCGATTCAAGCAGTACTTGGTGGAGTATGAGAACACAATTTGTGGGCGTCATCCTATTGGTGTTTTTCTCAATGTAAGTTGTGTGGATTTTATGATTTTGATAGCATGGTTTTGAGCTGCTGCTGTTATTGTTGCTTAAGTTTAATATTGAAATCATCTATCTAATTTCTTTCTTGTTCTGATTTGATTCATCATGTGCTATAAAGTAAGGGGCTTAAAGTGTCATATGGGTTCTAGTTGAAATACTGACAATGGTGGAAAGTAATCAGTTCTAGGTTTGAACTTCTTGAGCTACCTTGTTTGCCCTTGGACATGAATGTCTTCGAAGATGGCTTGCACTGCATCTGTTATCTGATTCATCGAGTCAGTTGATGGTTGTTTTGGTGGATTATGAAGTTGCCTGATGTTCTTGAGTACTTGTTTCGCTCTGTTTACTTAGATGTTGAAGAATTGCTCGATGAAGATAAAGATCAAGTTCCTCCGATACGAACAATCAAGCCAGTGCAAACACAAGAGAGACAGCAGCGTGAGCTATGCATCTGCCGCGGCAAAGATTGATGCTTGAGGCTTGAAGAAAACCTGTTACTTTCATCTTCTCGTTCAGCTCCGTGTTTATGTGGAGCTGCAGGCTTCAGCTCCTGATTTCAAGATCTCAAGTTATTCAGGAATATTCATAGAAAACACTTGTTTTCATATCAAACTATTGACTAAATTGTTACTCTCTTTCACAATTCACCTTTTTTCATATGCTATATCAATGCACTTGTGGTGGTGTTGTGGAATCAGTTTGGTCATGGAAAGCAAATGGCTCGCAGGTCGATTTACAAGGTTGTGGATAATGGCCATTAGTTTTTCCGTGTAACATAACATGCGAGACATGATGAGGTAACAAACACTTCTTGGTCGAGTTTTTTGTCAGAGTGAATTTCAGAGGTAATGAACCAACTATGTCGCCGGAAAGATATGTAACGGGGATGTCGATGAGCATATCGGCATTAGCAGTTCCTCGTCATAGCATCTATTTCTGAGAACAGAATTGAATAATGAGCATAACGTAGCGATTTACATATTGACAGTCTACACGAAATTAATTAGGGTCGCTATTACAAATTGACAGTCTACACAACCACCGACAGGTGATTAGCAGCATTAATGTCTCCATCAAGAATTTTAACCGTTAGGAGAATCCAATACCCTCTGGTTGATCTAGCGGTCCTAATTCGTTCTGCCAGTTTTTTGAGCAGGATCATGTTGGTGTCACGTGGCCATTAACATCAAAGTACTACTCCTTGCAAGAGATGATTAAGTTTTTAAACTTTATCCTAATTTTATTATCTTAAATCATAATTTTTCGAAGTGTACATACCTACACTTCATGAAATGAACATACTGTCCAAGAAAAAAATATCACAACAGGAAAAATACAACACACGGTCTGCATTTTTTTTTTCATGTGATACATATAGATGATTCATTGAGAATCATTTACAGGCATGCTCCAAAATACAATGGTCCATGATATGGTTTTATCAAATCAATCGATCGAATTTTTTGTAATATTTTTTAATGGTTTTTATGATTTTTTTATAGATGATTGGTGAATTTGTATCTCTTTCTTCATTTGAATTTTTTCTCGAACCATGTTAAAAGTAATTCAACGTTTGACTTCTTCCAATATAGTTAGTAATTATTCTTATACATATCAAATAATCGCAGAATCATACACTTTTTCGATAAAAACTCAAAATCAATCATCAAATCATAACTCTATTTTTATTATTTCGATCGATGATTCAAAGAAAGGGACGAAATCGAGATCGATGGTGATATTTGTGATGTGATACGGAAATTAAAGATATTTGGGAAGAAAAATCAGAATTATATAAGATTTAATTAATAATTGTTTTTATAAAACCAGTGATTTTCATTTGCAATCATCGTCGAAGATGCCAAAAGCATCAAACTCATGTATGACTTATAATCCCCAAAAAAACCCATGACATGAAAGCTGGTGAAGAAGTCAAAGGCCCCCCCCCCCCCCAAAACAACAGCAGCCCACCAAAAAATCCCAAAATCGGAAACCCTAATTTCTCACTTCCCCCTCACACTCTCCTCCTAGGGTTTAATTCAATAGTTATTTCAACCACATCTCATTTTCCCCAATTCGAGCATCTCACTCTTCACTGTGTGTCTCTCTCTCCCCCCTTTTCCAATTAGTTGAAATATGGAGAGTGTGAGCGTGTGCTCGAACGCGGTCGTTTTGGAGGGGCTAGTGGGTGCTGCAGCGGAGGCAATGGTGGTCGAAACCCTCGCCGCTGCGGCCAAGTGTGTTGCTTTGCTGCAAAATTTGGTAATTTTCTCAATTTGGTGTTGCTTTATTGGGAAATTTTGTTGGATTTGAGTGCTTTGGTGAGTATAAGCATGATGAATTGTTTCCATTTTTATGGTTATCTGCTGTTTGTTTGTTGCTTGAGAGTGGGATTTGTTGGAGAATTTAGAGAATTTGGTGAAATTGGTTCTCCTATTGGGTTATGTTTGTGCTGTTCAGTGCCGTTTTATGCTGGGAGATCTGACAAATTGGTGGTTTTTTCTTTCTTGTATTGGATGAATTGTGAGAAATTAATTATATTGCAGTTCATGACTAAGAGTTGGAAATTTGTTCGAAGCGACTTCTCGGACAGCTAAGGGGTGGGATTGGGGTTGTATTCTTGGTCATGATTTTGGGTCTTATGAGTATAAATCGGTGCTACTTTCACTTGATTTACGCGGCTCAAAAGTTAGCTTAGGAATGGCTTCCAAGTGAAGGAACATTTTGATAATGGAATGCCGAAAGTGGAAAGGTCTCGTGACTTTATACCTATCACAGTCTGTTTGGCAAGGAAGAGGAGCTTTGCTTTCTGAAGAACTTTCACCAGGACTTTTTTTTATGGTATCCCTTCTTTTCTCCAGCCAAATCAAGATAATAAGCACTGAGCTTATCAAGAGTTTATATGTTTTGATGCCCTTAAAATTTTCTGGTAAAGCTGGCTAATAATATGAATTATTTAATATTTAAATGGCTCTTTGCACTGAGCTTTCTGAACCAAAATTTTAGAGGGTTGTATCAATGGATTTTTAGAGCCTTTGATATTGTGTTCTGAGAACGCTGCTCTTTTTTGGTATCGCTATGGGAGACAGATTTAGAACTTTGAACCATATGCTCCCTGCAATCTTTCAGTCATCTCCAGCTTGCCCTGAAAAAAGGAACTTACACTATCCATCAGCTGATTGGCAAGTTTCCCTTTAAAACTTCAACTACCACTTTCACGAGTCTTCTGCATCTGATGCAACATATTTCCTGCAAACATCCAGTCACAATAGCCGTCCCTTCCTGAGTTTATCTGATTTGTTGAGGTTTAGTTTCCTCTACTCCACACGATAAATCAAAGTTTATTCTCTTCGAAAGCTGTTCTATTCGAAGTTATTAGTTATGCCTTTCTTAACATGGATAAAGGGCGCTTTAATTGCTTAAATGATTCTTGGCCCATTAACTGAGGCTTATGCCTAAGTGGCCGTTCAAAATATTTCTGAAACAGTGGAATAACTATTGAGAAGTTAGAGTAGTGTCATTCATTCTTGAGTTTATTAGGCTTTGAAATTTATGCTAGAGCCTTGAGGTCTATTGTGCTTATCCTATTTCTCTGTGTCGAACATTCAGGTCAGGGCTGAATACAGCTTCGAGCTCTTACATTTAAAAATTAGCCGGTTATGTATAGCTACACCATTTGCTTAACTCCCTGATGTTTATTTTGCTTTGATATCTTTTATGTATATCTATTCATTGCGGTTTTTTATATTTTAATTGAAATTCTACAAAGATGGCTGCAATGATGACCATGAAGTTCAAAATTTCCCAGTTTTTCCGGCCATATATCTAAATCCATTCGTCTTTATGCATCAATCATATTGAGTTAGGTTCTTTGGTTCGCTTATCTAACCTGAGCTATTGATTTCTCTAATGTAATGGGTGAATTTTGTGAGTCATTTCTATTGAAAACTGAATCCTCTCTCGTTGCCTGCATCAATTGTGATATGTTCCGTAGGAACTTTTGTTTCCTTCTCAGATGGGAACTTTCCCAAGAGGTGGTGCTGTGCTGCCAGTGGAATCTGGTCCTTTTGAATGGTGAGGATGTAGATTGCAAATTATATGTATGTTTTCTGTTTAGGCCTATGATTAACAGAACTAATGCTTCTATTCACCATATAGGTTTCTTTTTCCTGAGCTCAATGAGGTGAAGCATCCTGGCCCTGAGAATAAAGATGCCGACGAGGAAGATGACGATGAGGAAGATGAGGAGGAAGGAGAAGAGGAGGCTGGAGATGATGAGGACGACGAGGGTGCTGGAGATGAGGGTGCAGGCAATGAGGATGAGGAAGGAGATCTGGAGGGTGCACCTGAGGCAAATGGAGACGATGAAGCTGGAGATGAGGATGACGAAGATGATGATGACAACAATGAGGAGGAAGAAGAAGAAGAAGAAGACGACGACAATGATGGCGGCGAAGACGAGGAAGACGATGAAGAAGAAGAGGAAGAAGATGAAGACGAAGACGATGAAGAGCAGCCACCAGCTAAGAAAAGGAAGGGTCAGTAGCGGACGATGTCGTCCCGTAGTTTCTGTCGTGTTGGGGTTAGAGTGATAAGGTAGTAGGGACTTCTAAACTACTATATGAGGATTTGTCTTCGGCGAACCATGTATAAGAATCGAGGCATTGACGTATGTGTCGATCTTCTGTTTAAGCTCTACGATCTGAGACAGTTTATTCGCTCTTAGGAGCTGTAATTGCTGCTATTTGACCAGGCACTTCCGGGACTGTTATCACTAATTTGTTCTGTTCGTAGATGATTTCTGTGTTTCTACATTTTCCGCAGCTCTTTTTTGTCTGATGTTGCATTCAGAATTCTCGATGGTTGAATGTTTCTTGCAGAATTATGGTGATGTTGTTTCAAACTAGGTAACTTCAGCCAGCGTCAGTAGTCCAAAGGTCAGGATAATTGCCTTCCAAGCAATAGATCCGGGTTCGATTCCCGGCTGACGCAGCAGCAATGCTCAATTTTCTCCTTTTTTTCATTTCCGAATGCAAAATACCCTCCTGTTTTTTGCATCTTTGTTTTGCAGTTTGCAGTTTCCACGATCGGATCTCGCAAGGCCAAATCGACCGAGTATGGAGGACATAGGGAAACAAACGAACAACTAATTGCTTAAACGTGACACTGGAAAGTAGGTCTGTAGCCCCTGGACAATATCAAATCCGACTACTCGAGAAGAGTATCAGCATACTGGTATTCAGAGCGCTATTGTGCGCTAGTTGCAGATCCATTATCAACGTGCAGAATTTGAAGTATGATATTCGGTTATCAAACGGCAAAATGCCAACAGCCATGAAGCATCCGCCATCACGTTGCGTAGAGTGCATGCTCATCTTGCAACAGAGAAAAGCATGATGCCAGCAACAGCATCAACTCGAAACTCGAGTATTGGTACATAGCAGACATGAATACAGAAATATGTGTTTGATATGCTAAAGCCCAAAAGCAACACAAATCGAACAAGAAAGTCCTATTGCTAGTTAAGATTCTGCTGTCAATCTGAAAGAATCATGACCAACACATCGGACAAACTCAGTTTGAATCACATCATCAAATAAAAGATTTCCATCTCCAAAGAGTTTCGTTTATTTAACATCAAAGCAACATAATAACATCACCAGAATTCATCTAAACTTTCAGCCTAAAAGCTTAACATGACTAAACACTAGCATAAACATGCTTGAATACATCAACATCCCCAATTCAACTATCTATGCGTCTAATTCAATGAACCACCGCTACATATCCTCAAAGGTACTACAACACACAAATAAACAACCTAAATCTACAGGCTTTCACTGAACTTGCTAAATCTACAAGCTTTGTGGACTCTGTACAGCAACCCAAAAAGCCAGCCTTCAACTACGATCAAACAAACCCAAAAACTACACAGATCCGGATCCGAATCGGCGATATGCAAGCAAGCTGCAGCACCTTAGAGGAACCCTTGTTGATTTCCCTGCTGAAAAGATAAAGAGGAAATATCAAAGGCCCAAAATTTCTCAGGCTAACAGCAGCACCACACACACACCCCATCATCATAGAACGAACACCCAAGTCAGTCAAGTGAATGACCACCCCAATTAATCAATCTAATCGAGCTGCAGTATTTTTCTGAGCTCGGTGGCAACTCTCTCATCGTCATCAACCCTTCTCTTGGCAATCATTCCCGGCATGGGAAGAGAGCTCGGGGGCGGAGAGGACTCCATGAAGCCAGAACCCGCATAGAACCCATTCATCATCATCACAGCAGATCTAAATCCCTCTTTTTTTCTTCCTCCTCCTCCTCTCGACTTCGACTCAGTTGGGATCTGAGTCGGAGTCGGAGTCTGAAACGGGCTGGTCAACTGCTCGCCGCGTTTGAGGATCCTGATCTGACCCATGAGAGGAGAAGCGGACATGGAAGGCACCGTGGGGCCCGGAGGTGGAGGAGGAGGCGAAGGGGGTTGGCTACGGCTGCTGCTGCTGCTGCGGCGGCGAGATCTGCGAGGTTGTTGTGGGGTGATTTTCCTGCGGAGTATGTCATCGGGGAGGAGAACGGCGACGCCCATGCTTGTTGACTATTTGCTTCGTTGAGAAGAGATCTCAGATGGAAGGTCAGGAAATGGAGAGGAGAATATTATAAGGAGAGGAGACGTGTGAGATTGTGATATGTTTGTTGTTTCGAAGGTCGGTTGAGGGGTGTGGAAAAGTCAAATACAAGATAACTATTGAGGAGAATGGAACAGGATTCCAAGTTGGGATCTCGATTGTTTGTTGTTTAAAGAACTTGATTCAACACGCTTCAAACTTTGAATTCACACGGTGTTTCCTTTTTCTCTAATTGGTTTCCTAATCCGTTTTCTCCTGTCGGGTGTTGCATGAAAGATGATGAGGTAGATAGAGTCCATGGATTGAAAATTTTTGTACATACAAAACTTTCTTGTTACCATATATTTGGGTAGTACTTTAGATTATATATATATATATATATATATATGTATGTATATGTTGCGCTGGTTCACCAAGTTGCCAAATCTAACAGATTAAGTATACATCAAACTTTAACATGATCGACAGTTGGGTAGATACAATTTGGGTGATTCTTTGATGGCGTTATCTGACACGATTTATTTCCGTATATATTACACTAGCTTATCCAGTTGCCATAAGATTTAAGAGCTTAAGTTTATCAAACTATTAACATAATAACTGTAAAACAACATTAGTAAATCATGGTTGAATCCCAAATTAATTAAGAATCACTCGGAGGATATGATCGGCATGAGAGTCATATATCAAAACGATTTCGTTTCTTGAAGACGGAGAGAAGAGATTGAATAAACCGTATCCAAGAAAAACCACTACGCCCCGTTTGGTTCACTTGAAGGGGTGTGGGAATGTAAAGGGCGGCTCCGGTGGAATTGGAGAAATTGCGTTTGGTTATCCAATAATCGGAATGGGGTATTCCCCCAAAATCATCGCTTTTGATTCCTGACCAACGAGACCGGATTCGAGTTCTCACCCCGAGAGGAATCACTTTTTCACCGTATGTCATTTTATTGCCCCTGTATCCTCTATTCGGCATACATTGGATTCAATTCCGTCACCTGAATTCAATTTTTCTCACAGCGAATTGATGTTTGTTCTGTACTCTTCACCTGGTTCAAGTCAGGTGAAGAGATGGAGCTTTTGTTTTGGATGACGAGTTTGAAGGATGATAAACAGTTTCTTTGATTCGGAGTTTAAAAGATAGAAGGGCGGTTTGGTCTCTTTTTTATCTTTATTCATTCCACCTCTTATTTTCTAATCATTGCAAACAAACACGAATAGAACAACATATTCCATTATCATCTTCAATTCTACATAATATCCTATTTCATCCCTTCTCAAATCAATTCCTGCAATCCAAACACAACCTCACAACCTACAGATTAACGCGCAAAAATTGACTCATGTTATTGCTGCAGACAACATCAATGAAAACCACATTACCCATCAAAACGAACGCTAATTCCATCTCCAACAAAACCAGTACACAGAAGAGTTCCTGCTTCACTTTCTTCCCTGCTCGAAGACGTATATTTCAATTATGACTCAGGATGAACCAACAAGTCAGACTAAGTCCGAATTCAAAACCACCGTTGGCTTATTTACATAAAACATAAACTATATGGGTAAGACAGAGTATATCATGTAAACCTTGAAATCACTGGAGATTATCCATAAATCGTGGACTATGCCAAACAATAACCAAGACATACGAGTGGAACACAACTGGCACAACCTCAAAATGAGGATCGTATTTGGTCTAACACCACCTAAACTAAACAATCGTATCCACCGATTAGTCCATGACTAAAAATAGTTCGGACTTCAACTGGACGTTTTCATCTCACGACTAGATTGATAGGGCTTAACTCAAAAAAAAAAAAAATCTAAACTTAGGTTCTAGAGAAAAAATTACCTACTCCACACTCCAGTGATAAATGTGTTGCCAATGTCACTGAAATATGGGACTGAAAGGGATCAGATTGATAGAAGGGAAAAAAACCACTACCTCGGCATCGGACCAAGCAGGCGAAACAGAATAACTAATCCATGCCGGCACAAGGGTTATCCACAACACTAGGAAATATAGAGAAGACCAACCAGACTATTCTTGATATTCCTCTAGCAACTAAACAAGGCATAGGTTCCTGAACGTTAGCTCCATATCTATATTGCAGCAAGCACAATTGACAAGAGCAAACGCACCGAGATGGCCAGAACAATAGAAAACACGAGTAGACAGGCACTTTGACCTAACAACGATACCATGTAATTTTCATTAAAGCTTACGATGTGGACAAATGGTAACTCCAAGAACCAACATGAATAAATGAACAAAACGAAAGCTCAATTAGACAAAACATAACCGAGTGAGTGACACTTTTACCCACCCCACTAGTAAGCAGGCGACCCTGTATAGAAGTTGATCTTAGAGGATACAAGATAGAGCTGAAAAGAAGATTATGTACCGGTCTGGACATAGAACCAAACCAATAAAAACAAAGGGGAACCAAGCAACTGCATTTTGAAAACTAGCTCAAATATCAACCAAAAACCATCCGAACACAAGGAGACAGCAATTTAGCTTAATCCCGCTACAAAAGCAATGGATTTCCCTCATGGCTATAAAACAAGAATGATAGTTGATGAGCCAAAGTGACAATTTCATAGGTATAGTTTGCGAAGATATGAATGCAATACCCCATACTAGCATGGGATAGAGGAGCAGAAAACCAATGCCAGATTGAAACCTGACCAAGCCATATGCACGGGTCATACCAACTGGACTATATCCTTCCTGATCAGGTAATAGATTGCATTTCGGCAAAACTTCCCAAACAAAACAAGTGAGAATAATTCTAAGCTTCATGTCACATCCCTTTGAATGCAGTAGTAGGACACCAATTTATTGATGTATAACAGCATTCACTGAGTTGTATTTTTTTTCAGCATAGCATCACATTAAGGGTGATGCTTAACATTTCTCCCCAGGCAACAAACAGAAATCTAACACAGCATTCATGGTACAGGCACTCTTTCTGCCAGAATAACCAGTTTCCCAGAGACTAAATTGTTTCCAGGCTGAATGTTACAACAGCATTAGACCTAGCAAACCAACGTTGCTAGCCTATACTAACACAAAAAAGGCTTAGTCAGAACACTAAGATAACATCTACAGAAGTAACCTTCTACAACCATCCCAGCAACTAAATAAGGTACCCAGTTGTCTAAACATAGTCTGAAACATGGGGGGAACTGTTTCAAGGAAGTATGACTAAAAAATCGAAACAATAAAACCCTAGGCAAATGATCCAGACAAATTGAGGAAAAAACCTGAATCTTCACCAATCAAAGGAACACCAAACAAAGTGCACACCAAAATATTCATTCCTTCATTCAACAAAAACACGGTCCATATCTTTTGATCCCAAAAGAAACATCAAAACCAGCAAAATACCAGTTGAAAGTTACATTCTAAAATCCCGGCGATCCATATTCATTCAAAAGGTAAAGCTCACAATACCACATGAAAATCCAAGCTGGCTAACATGCAAGCAAGAACCTCAGAAGCCGAGCTTGGTACGCCTCCAGTGCCTACGCTTCGCATTATACCTGCAACAAAACCACAACCCTCACAAGCATCAAAACCCCTTCGATCGCAAGCGATTTTAATTACAACAAAATCCTAACACACGGAAAGCGCAACATGTTGATTGGATCACCTGATGGTGTTGCCGGTGCGCATGCGAATCCAGTACGGGATCGGACGATTCTGCCTCATCTTCTTTGCCAGTTTCTTCTTTATCATAAATGTCTTGTGCGACGGCTGCCAACAATTGCATTCAATTCACACAAACATTTCTCAGTAATCGGAGCAAACAAGATGAACAACAAGTGATCGAAGAAAAGATAGATGAGGAAACCACCATTTTCGAGGTTCGAGATCGGCAGCGGCGGCGGCGGCGGAGAAGAGCTCGAACGAAACCCTAGAAATTGGGGAAGGAACAAAAGTTAGGGCGAGTTCCCGGTTTTGATGATGGGCAGTGTTGGGCTTTTGCTAGTGATGGGCTGAAATAGTAACTGAAGGAAGTGGTCTGGGCTTCGGCCCATGATTTGGTGGGCCATGCTTTTGATCCAAATTTTGGCCGGTGTAAGATGAGGCTGAGTTCAATATGGTCTTAAATTTCATGTGAAGCAAGGACTTGAAAAGGGGACACAGACAGTTTTACAAATACTAGTGGATAAAATAACTGTTAGCATTGAATGCATTTCATGGTGAATGTCGTAACGTGAAAGCGATGGACATGTTCTGATCCCAACATCAACCTGAATGGGAGCAGTAACTAACTAGAAGTGACACACAGTGTTCCACATTTTGACAAGGAACTAAACGCATCACATGCCAAAACAACATGCACATGGGTCATCTGTACTGTATTGCTACTAAAAATAGTAAAAATCAAAATTAATAATAACAGAAATAAAATAGAAAATTAATATCGAAAATCGAAATCATTTTGTTAAGATGAAACAGAGAACAGAATCCAAAAACATTTTTTTTTCAATTTTCTTTTTCCATTTCATCGATTTCAAAAACAAAAAAAACTTCTATTTGATTATCCGATGAAACGAAAATAAAAAATAAAAAATAAAAATGATACCAAACAGATCTTAAACTCGATCTCAACGGTCCCGTTATTTGGACAACGGACTCTTCTAAACTTCTCTCGTCATAGAAAACCCCTTAACATTCTTACTTTTTTGATATGAATGTCAATGTTCATGGGTTTGTAACACGAATTATGATCATCATCTCAATATTACATCAATTAATATGTCACATATATGTTGAGAATCTTCTATAAAACATCACTGGAGCTGATGTTATTAGGAGACCCATAATGTTATGTATGTTGTTATCATCGACCCATGTTTTTTTTTTACTCTCCTCTATCTGATAGGAAATAGAAATGACGACACACATCAAAGATAAGCAACATGGCGTGCATATGCACGAGTCTAACTACCTAGAAGGTATCATAGTCTACTATTTGCACATGGAAAGGAAAGGGAAGGAAACAAACCAAGGCCATATTCATTGAATGAAGCAAAATATACTTGTGTCGTGCTATTCGCACATGCTTATCGGAAATTCCACAACAAAATAGAGGGAATAATCCATAGTCAATGAAAGACAGTGTATTGAATATAATCTAACATAACTTTGCTAACAATAGTTAATCAAAAATGTTCCATCAGAACTTAATCACGTACATAATGATCGTCTCATGAACTGCTTCAGTCCGTTATTCTACGAGTCTACTGTGTTGCAAAGTTGTCATCTGATGTTTAAGAAGATCGACATGTCGTGTGTCCAATACAATTAATGTGTTACGTACAAGACAATGGTATAACTGAAGTTTTCGGTTACATATAATTACTATCTTTTTTATGTATGAGTATGTTATGATGGTCCAGATTGAATCAGAACATAGGTCAGTAGTTATTTTGCCATGCATGCATGAACCAAAAACAACTTCTTCAAGTATAGTTATATGGTATGGGAAGGCACTTCCTGTTCACATGGGGTAGCAGTTGGGCTTCTCCTCCCCCTAAACTGCCAAGCAAATGCCATATACAGTTTGTTTTTTGTCCTGGACCAACTACCTCACATGTTCCTCTGATTGATACAATGCATTTTGTAATGTTCAAAAACATTGGTGCATTAAATTCGAACTAGAGTCGTTGGTCAACCATAACACAAGAGTGTATACTTGAACATATATATTGTAAGGTACTCCAACCTTGAAATATGTTACACTAGGATGGCTCGCGGATGAACAACTCAATAGCTACAAGCATAACCCATACTTTGAACGGATATGTTAAATATAGAAAACATCGAGCATAACTTTGCATTGTCAAGAATGACTAGCTCGATAGAAAGTAACAATTCTCCCACCATGCATGTGATCGGGATACAATATGTTTTGAAGACATCAAAGAACACCTTCCGACTCCTTATGCTATTCTAAATTAATGATATATGATGCATTAATCTGGTCATCCCTAAATCTTACGCTTGATGGGATCATTTGGATTATTTTCGTCTTTCTTATTGAAGGAATAGTTCCAAGAAAATGATACATCATTCTTGATTAAACAAGATTCTTCGCTTACTAAATCAATCAAGATCTAGCATTCTTCTCAGTCTATCCCAATAGAAAAAAAACGCTTAGTACCATTTTTTTCAACTCTAATTATCAAGAAGAATTAACTTAATGATAAATAATTTTTATTTCTAATCATATGATCAGAAATTCTATATCTTTGAAAACATGAAAAACAATTTTTTAATGATGAATATAATATGATAAAATTTACTCATAATTTCGTACATCCCACATCTTACACTGATAGGACTATATAAAATTATGAGTTGATTGCTTTGCTCTGTTTTTGGTTTACTTCAATTGATCTTGACCCAGTCCTTAGTCTAGCGGGAACAGTCTTCATCCATGTGTTTCCCCACTTTAAAAAAGCATCCTTTGTTTTCTAGATTACCATTTGTTGGGTTAAAAATTACAGTCTAAAATATTTGGATTAAAGTTTCCATAAGAAAACAAGCAGACTGATCGTTGGATTCTTGCCTGATTAAAAACGAGCACATGAGTGGGATCATGACCATGTGAACTGAACTTACCTCACCTTTTTGAAAATTGTTTCCCCTCATCAAACCTTTCACTTAATTAATCAGTACTCAACCTATAGCTTAATTATTCCCTAAATGCATGAACCAACCAACAAACATCAACAGAGTAATTTTTGCATCCTGCTATGTTCTAAAAGTCTTGTGTCAGCCGACACAGTATCATTCAAGTTAGTATCTTTACTGTACCGTCAAGATCATTTAGATTTAATGAACACAATAATTTTCTAAACCATCAATAAATTATATAAATCATCACATAATATATCTTCATTTTTTTTTCATATATTGTCTTTCCGTCATACGAAACTTATCGATTCTTAACTTGGATAGTCTCATCAACCATTTCTATATACATATATACATACATATATATATATGAGTAGGACCTACCTACTTAATTTTGTACTAAACCATCAATTTCCTTGATCACTTTCAACAAGTCTGCTGCTGCATATAAAAGCCTCCCCCTACACTCGTCTCCTGGTCATCCTCCTCTGCCTTCTTCTTTCTCTACTTGAAGCAACATCAATTCTCAGCTCTAAACCAGCAAAGACTAGAACATCACTTGCACTCATCAATGGCGAGGCCACAGCAACGCTATCGTGGTGTCCGACAGCGGCATTGGGGTTCTTGGGTATCCGAAATCCGCCACCCTATACTGTAAGAACACTTACCAAGATTCCATTATAGATTAATATCATTCCCCACCCTATCGCCAATTTCTCAACATGATATCGGAACATCCGGAGTTGAAGTCCTGACATCTCAAAACTATGCAACCTGATAAACGCCATATATTGCATTGTTCGCGCTCCAGATAAAAAAAAAAAGGTGACACATTAATGTTCCAAAATGCAGGAAGACAAGGATATGGTTGGGGACATTCGAGACAGCAGAGGACGCGGCGAGGGCCTACGACGAGGCCGCCCGGCTCATGTGCGGACCCCACACCCGCACCAACTTCCCCTACGATCCCAATGCAGGGCAGTCATCATCTTCGAGCCTCCTGTCAGCGACTCTGACAGCTAAGCTTCACCGATGCTACATTGCATCATTGCAGATGATGGCCAAGAATGCTGATCCTAATCATCAAGTCAATGCTAATGACCGCAGAGCAGCGGCAGTGCCGTCACAAGCTGTTGCAGGATCCTCCAGCAACAGCATTGTGAACGGGCAGTTTCAGCAGTTAGAGGATGATCAAATGATCGAGCAGATGATAGAAGAGCTGCTCGATTATGGGTCGATGGAGCTCTCCTCGGACTCCATGTAGGATCGGACTCCAGGAGCTTCTTCGATCCTGTCACGCGGTGTAACCTGCATTGATCAAGCTCAGAGCCCTCTACTTGTATGATGAGGCTCCTGGAAAAGGATAGGAGAAGAGTTGCGGATGTATACACAGCAACCTCTACTTTCATTTTTCCTTATCTATCATGTACCCTATTATATATGTACACTTATTTCCTGTGTAAATTGTTTTATCTTGAATTATATATCTTCTCTGTTTCCGCATATTGAACACTTGGCAATATACAGACTAGTAATGATGTTCTGAGACTACTCGGTAAATAGGAGAAGAGTGCAAATAAAGTCAATTCGCACTTTAATGATCATCATTTGATCAAAGTTCAGATCCTTACGGGCAGAGTGTCCTACTACGTCTCTCGGACTCCCAAAACACGAGTTTTATGACGAGTTATGTCTCAAAGGTTTCACCACACCCATGCAGAACGACCATCATTGATTCTAGTCTAATCAAATGTTCACTTAACCTGCTCCTTTTCTGATATGAAGCAGAGCCTCTCCTATAAACCTTAAATGTCTCGACTCGTCGACCTTCCCTTTGTCATTCTGTTTCCTCCCGGCCAGGAACCAGGAAACTACACGGATATGAGACGTCATTTTACATGTCTTGTACCAATACTCTATAAGGTCGTCATGGGTTATGTCATATTTCAATCAGACCTTTAATCCCCGATTGAGATGTGCTATGTATTGTCCGCTATCTGTCTAAAGCCTAACAAATTCTACGAGGCACAAAGCACAAGTGAAAGCTAGAATGTAACCTCACTATACTTTGATCAAACTAGAAAGTGACAAAGACAATACACAAACTTTACAAATAGCAATAAGAATGGATTTCGAATTTCAAATAACAGAGGAAGATCAATGAAACCCATCAAATCATGGTGTGCAACATGCATGAGAACACTCATGTGAAGATGTAGGAGAAAATAAAGAAATCAAAAGCCCCTTTTTCCCTACAAAGAAACAAAAAGAGAACTAAAAAAGGAAAAAAAGCGAAAAAAAGAAAGCAGCATAACATCTAGGAATAGACTATAGAGCATAACCTGCAATTTGATTATTCATAAAGTTTCATGGCATTTCACATTTCATTTTGTCCACTTTGAAAGTGAGAAAAAAAACTCATTTTGTACGATCCCCATCGACTAGTAGCATACCGACAAGGAATTATTCCAAACTGGCCATGTCACACTTTTAACCATCGTCGACGAGTTCTTACAGTCTGTCAAAGACAAACAATCATCTGGATTACTACATATGTAAGATCATTTTGCCTCGACAACAAACAGAATTTCCTAACCTCAACCTCAACCTCAAAACCTTTAATCCATAGACATCAAGTTCCGAACATATCAAACTTTTCCTCAACACATATGAACATCTTACAGAACCTTTTGCCTTGTTTAGAGAGCGAGTTTTTCCCCTCATTGTCCCCTTTTCTTTCCCATGTGGGAACATGTGCATGGGATGAGATGACATGCATCATCCTCATAACATAATCAATTAAACTCAACGGCCATGTTGGATTTCTATGTGATACAGATAGGTCACAGGTCCACTTGCTCGCTCTTCCCTCGACTTGGCTCCAGCATTTCACGAAACAAAAATGGTCAAAGTTTTGATAGAAGGAAAAGAAAGCGTGTTGATGGTGTAGGGGCCTAAAGCTACATTTGTTGTCAAGTTTTGAGCCAACATGCAACAATAAAGACTAGATTTTGGTATCCATCCACTTGAAGCTGAAGCTCTTAAGATAGATTTTTTCTGGTTTTATCTGTGACTTATTGGCAGAATCTATCACAAGAGTAGCATTGACTTAAGGAGCCATGAGATTGTCTCATAGTGAATGTCCAATAACGACCAAGTATACTAGTCAATGAGTTACTTTCTGTTTCAAGCACAAAGTCCTATAAATCACGAGATGAGACAAGGCAGAGTGACTAGGAAGCACGATAGCGCATGCATCAGGAAGACAGTTCATGCATGCTTAGGCCAACGGTTCATATTTTGGATACACCTTGGTTGTTCAATCAATACTTATCATCTTCTCTTTTACCAATCATTTCTAGCATGTTCAATATTAATCGGATAATGATCAAGGGTCAACGTTAGATAGCCATCTAACTTTCTTTTAAAAGATCGGAGAATATAACATACATCTTTTGAAAAGATCAACGGATGCACCAAACATCTTTTAACAAAATCAACGAATATAATACAAATCCTCTATATTCTTTAAAAATTTAACGGATATATCCAATATTCTTTGATCTTTTCAAAAATTGCTTCCATATCCATTGATTTTTTTAGAGAAAATTAACTGTCTAATTAGAGTTGGTTGTAGATCAACAACACTAATCGTCTTCTCAGTGTATAGTTTGTGTTTTGTCGGTTGCATCGATCAAGTGGGTGTGCTTATCTAGGCCTATGAAATTCTATGGCATTGACGCTTTCCTAGAACACTGAAAATTCGTTAGTCTTAGATCAAAGATTAAGTTCCTTATTCCGATCCGACCAAGGATTAGACTAAGATCTCACAGGACTCAATCTTCCAATCACCCTGATACGCCTACTTCTTAGCTCACAGGATTCGAGTTTGATAGCAAACAGATCAGCATGCTATTGTTGACAGAGAAGAAAAATGGGGAGACAACAGTCAAGACAAAGATGATTACACATGCGATAAAAAGCCAAGACTCAAGCGTACCTTGATGTGTATCTCGCCTTTGACAAAATTTAAAAGCAGCATTTTCCGCTCAAAGAATGCAGATACCGTACAGATAGATGGAAGGAATCCCAGCCGACCGAACTCATGTCTAACAAACAATTGCCGATGTACAAGATGAGAATTATACTCAGCTTGAATATTGCGAGATCTTGATTAGGCACACCACTTGAGCACATCATCCAGGCACTCTGAATCAAGATTTGAATAATGACAACCTATGTGACAAAACCATCTTTGAACAAGAATAAAGCCTTTAACCCTAGTATATACGACCACATTTCATGGGCTTCAACCTCAGTCAAAATCTAGGAGCACAACAGCACCGTCATACGAAAACTGTGCAATTCTTCATCAAGAGTTAAATGGAATATCCACTGTATTCAAGTTTATAACACGACGTAGCTCATTAGATGGGAAACAGCATAGGCAAACTTTTTCTGATTCCTCAGCGATAGATACATATCAGAATTGAAACTAATGGCACAATAAGTTGCAAAGCTGTATATCTTGAAGAATCATGCACAGTTTCTAAGTGAATCCCCAGCTCCTTGAAAGAACAAGCACGAAAGAGAAAAATCTGCAATGAAGATGCCGACTAGAGATATGACAACAGCGGAAGTAGTAGACTCCCCAACACCTTTAGCACCTTTCCCTTTAGAGTCCGAATAATCACCTGCCCAGCAAGGATAAGATCCTATAATCCCCTCCACAAGTAGCTCGGAGGTGACCACTTGCTGAACCGTGTTTCAGTCTCAAGCATCGGAGAATTATTTACGCTGGAATCCTCATCTACTGAAGACAGAACAGGACCATCTGTTGAATTCAGCATAGAGAACAGCGACTGGTGTTTCAAAGGTCTAAGAAACAAGGAATTCAGATTCCCTCTTCCAATCAACGTCTGTCTTGATAGTTGGAAAAGAGTCCGTTCCTCCATTCTCATCCACTTGTCCGTTCCAACCAACTTCTGCATTGTTACCAATGAAAATAAAGTCAGACAACTTTCTTTCATATATTCTACCTAGTTTAGACTTAGATAGAAGCATTGTAAGAATATTAGCAAAAATAGATTCACCAGGATTACAAGGGCAATATCAAAAAGAGAAAAACACATGGAATAGGAGATACCTGAAAGAGGGAAAACACATTGGCTGAAGAAGAGAAATCGTCTGCATGATTACCCTGCTTGCTATTAGATGGCACAAAAACAGCAGCTGATCAAAACCCAGCAGGGAACGGAAGCTTGATCAAAACAGAACCCATGACAAGACTTCATGAACCCATCTCCATTGCTTAACATCACGACCACCTACTCAAAGGAAACAAAAATAAAAAATAAAAAAAATCCTAAGACAACAAAACCAGATGCAGAAAATTTCGGCATTTTTGAGTAATTGACCATCAGGGTTAACAGTTCATAAATGTATCTAACTAAAAAGAAGAAAAGAAAGTGCATCAAAGAGTATTAGAGACCTTGCTTGAGCATTTATCGCCTGCTGAGCAAGCTAGAATCTCTCTTGGACTATTGGCATAACAAGCATCATTGTCCTAATAGCCAACCCATCCAATTCCTGACATCTTATGACTCATGTAGTCGAACATAGAGAGCCTAGAAAGATACCAAAACAAGTCTACGTCCACATTCTCTTCAAGGCAATAGACATAAAGCATATCGTCTTCCCACCCAAAAATTTTCATCCAAATAGAGCAATCAAGCTCTTCGCAGGCCCAATCAAAAAATTTTTTTTTTTCATTTCTTGCCATCCGACACTGAATCCTAGTCACGAACACCTCAAAGATTCCAGTCCATTACTAACCATCAAAACCCATCAACAGCATCGTGTCTATGCAACTCGACAAGCCTCCAATATGGAGGCGGCGGCGCCACCTTCCATCACACTAAACACATTTCTACCACCAGAATATCAATCGAGGGAACCGTCCAAAAAATTAACCACAGATATCAAAACTCATTGGATACTAAGCGAAGCGAATTCGGCCGAAATGCAATGAGTCGTTAACACAACATTCAATCGATTCTCAATGGTTTCACATCAGTGAAATAATTATTATACTCCTAAACAAAAAAATAAACAAAAACAAAAAGATTACAGCAAAATCGAACTCCTCTACCCCAGATTCTGAAATTGCCAGCGGATAAACCCTAACCTGATCGACAAGTACAAGAGAGTGGTGACAAAGGGGAATGGATCGACGGACTCACCACTCTCTTTTACTTGTCGATCCCCGGCTGATGAACGGCGGCGATGGGTTGCGAGTGAACTAGTGAACGGCGGCACTCAAGACTCAGAATCAAAGATCAAGCAAAAACATACGTCGTTTTACGCGGTATCGTAACTTGTAAGATTATACACTTAACCAGTCAATTGTTAAAAGTCATTCTATCGGGTACTGTGAGTCAAATTATTATTTTTTGTGATGAGACGTCATTGGAAAAAACGTTTTTTTAATCTTTTTCAAAAAGTGTTTTTTTTTCTTTGAATTAAATTGTCAGTACATTTTTTTCATAACCTTACAAAAAAATTTGGACACAAAACAAATCCCATCTATTAACCCGAGTTTCTCATGTACACTATCTTGTGGAGTTTAATCTCAATTCAATTATCTTCAATGTATCAAGTTATCACGATCAAACTCATCATGATGAATGATCAATAATAGACATCATGCGTAGTTTTGAAATCATAGCACTACCATTTTGAGTAACATTATAGAGAAAATAAGATGATTACGATATTCTCTTCTATCATTTTACCGCTGATAAACCATACAGATTATCATTTGACTGACCTGTAAAGAGACATTGGTACTTCAGGTTTTTCATCTTTAAGTTTTCCTACACACTATGCTATATTATCTACATATCAGTACATGTACATGAATATTATCTCTGTCATATACAATTATAGTTAAAAATTGAGACGAAACTAGATGAGGAAACCAAATGCCCACTGCAAGTTCGTAAGATTAACCATCAACAGCGTGTTCTCCCGACTCCCAAGATCAAAATCAATCAAGCAGATGTTCAACAGCTAATATATACAGATCCAATCAGTTACATATGTTCAAGTTACACTCAGGACTGCACAGCATCAGCACATCAACGAAGCAATATTGCGATCCACGGAAGTCACAATTACCATGGAACTGAGAAAGACTACTTGCACAGTTCATGATCAATATGAATTACCACGGAACTGAGAAAAAAATATGTATAGAACTACAGATATAAACAAATGGCTCATCGTCTTAGTTGAGGTTACAGATATACGACGAGGAAGAGATTCCCTTGCACGAAACCCGAATCCAGACCCTTGCCTGAGTCCTTGCTTATCCGTAGATAAAGGAGAGTAAAAACAAGACTTGGAAAGAAGCGAACCAACTGATGATACTTGAAGATTCTTTGCTAGACATTTACATGATCTAATCCTTTGGTTCCTCCAAAGATATATTCACTTGCAAAAGAAGGGAAGAAAAGATTGAAGAATAATACTCACAGCAACAAGAAACTCTAAATCGCTACGGGGAGGGCAGAATCAGTTGAAAAGAGATCTCAGGAGTCAAGGACACCTCCCTGGCTAAGAAGAACAGCACCAGCTCTTTCTCGTCTGCCTATCCGTGTTATTCTCATCATCCAAGACAACTGGCCTTCCATTACTTAGTGAAGCAGGATCGGTTTTATTGAGTTCATGAGACTGCATGACTTTGCGGC
Organism: Drosera capensis; assembly: GCA_001925005.1. Classification (NCBI taxonomy): domain Eukaryota; kingdom Viridiplantae; phylum Streptophyta; class Magnoliopsida; order Caryophyllales; family Droseraceae; genus Drosera; species Drosera capensis. The sequence continues at coordinate 4,144 of LIEC01011057.1, read as the reverse complement.
TCAAGATGTTGTAGATCTCCTTGACAACTGTCTGGAACGCTGCAGCAACGTTGGATGAGTCCAAGGCTGATGTTTCTATGAAAAACAGACCCTGTGTTTCTGCTACGGACTTGCCTTCAGCTGTTGTTACCTCCCTTGCATCCTTCAGATCGGACTTATTGCCAACGAGTATCGTGACCACATTCATGTCCGAATGAGCTGCCATTAATAGGGAGAAAAAAACAGAAAACAAAGGTTAATAACAAAACTTCAATGCGGAAATGAATAAAAAGATGATATCTCAAACAAACTTCAGCCAAACTAGAATTTATTAAAAGGTTCTCTGGAAAAGATAAACGTGCAAACTAATAGAACAAACGAACCTATTGCTACATGGACTCATCCTACTAAAATATTCTGATTAAAACTTGATAATTTATTAGGCAAAGACAGCAGTGTCATAGCACAATAATTAAACTGATCCTCAAATTATTTTAGTCGAATTTCATGAAGTCCTTGTGATTTCTACAGTAGAACCCGAAGCTGAAGGCAGGGGGGGAGTTTAATCCATTCAGAAGTCGAGTTGTCTCAAACAGTATGCACATTTCAAGCAGATGATAAATAACAAGCAAAGGCTCTGCAGCGTTTAGACTTACTGTGAAGCTCGTTGAGCCATCTTCCAATACTTTCAAACGTCTGTCGCCTACTGATATCATACACCAAAAGGGCACCAACTGCACCTCTGTAATAAGCTGACGTAACAGCTCTGAATCGTTCTTGACCAGCTGTATCCCAGATCTGTGCTTTGACTTCCTTTCCATTGATTTCCATCTTCTGTGTTTGAAACTCTACTCCTATAGTCGATTTTGAATTAGGGTAAAACTCGTCTCTCGCAAATCGAGCAAGCAGATTCGACTTTCCCACGGCGGAATCCCCAACTAAAACAATCTTAAACAGGTAATCCTCGGTTGACTCCTCCTCCGAGTAGAATGCCATCTCCAAAATGAATGAGACCCACCTAAACAGTCATAGATGCCACCTTGTAAAGTTTAGAAGCTTCAGTATCACGAGAGCCACCACAACAAGATAGTATCAGCTCCTCTCCTGCAAACAGAAAAGTTCTCGAGTAAGAAAATGAGCAAATAAGGGTCACGTGGAAAAGTATGAACAACTTGTAAAGATAATGCCACATGATGCAGTGCAATGAATAAACTCAAGAGAACCTCATTCCTACGATGCATATATGATTAGGATTAGCTTCACCCAAACATTATTAGTAGGGCTTAAAAAAAGAAGCACCACAAGAAAAACCTTTTTCTTCACAAAAATCTGCACCAGCATTAACCTTTTAGTTTTTGTTCCTGTATAATTACCATGGCGACAAACCAACCTTTTCCTAGTTCCTTACCATACTCCAATCACAGCAAAGCTTGCAATTATTACATTTTCATGTTAAGACACTCATAGCCTGAATCTGTTTAACATGAGGCCTACATATGAAACCCCAACCATTTTCTCCTTGAACCTACATATCCCTCCAACACTAGCCTAATTCTCCCTATTTCGTTTTGCTGTCTCTCTTGATGTCCTTTTCTACAAGATGTACAACCATGATGACAAGTTAACAACTAGTTCCAGGTAGAGATCTACAAAACAATTGATAAAGGAAAATTGCGAACATACAGATCCAGACAATCCAATCAGATTTCGAAGCATAGAAATTTGTTACATGGAAAGTCCACCGTAGATACTCAACAGTTGGAGGGAACTCAATAATTATGAGTACAGAACTCCAATCAGCCGAGAGAACAAGGCCGCATAAAGAACAGGGAAAAGATTCAAGTATGAAGAAGGGGACAGTGCCTTCATTGCAAAACAAACTACAGAAGTTATTCACTTCAAACAATTAGTTGACAGATGGTTGGGGTTGAAGCGGTGCACACAAGAACGAATCCAAGAAGAAAAAACACATCACAGTGACCTAAGCTCCCCATCTGCTACAGTTGGTTGCTGAAGGGGCATCGCGCACTGTACATGTGCGAAGAAAACTGAAGAAACTAGTATTCAAATTAAGAGAGAACAGGTGAAACCATTACAACAACTAACTCATCATCACGATCAGGTTCACATGATCTTTCCTTATGGCCAAACCATGATAAACGAAGCTACAAGATGGAAACAGGAGCTGGTTCCTTTCACCTAACCAAACCCCAACCAATAACCATCAAACCCCAAATGCATCTCAATCATCTTACTCCACATCATATTGTACCACGCATAATGAAAGATAGACATATATTATTCACAATTTCATATCAACCATCTTACTCCACATCATATTGTACCATCACATAATTTCACATCACATATTATTTACATGGCAGAACATGAAACATTCGAAACCAATCAATCAAGCATCAAACCACAGTGAAAAAGCCACAGCTCCTTCAAGTAGGCCCTTGATCTGATTAACCCCAAAAAGCGCCTCGATTCACCCAACCACTCATGACTCACCCACCCACAAATCCCCTTTTCACTATCAGGCCCCCCACTTTACCCCTCCACCAAAACACAACAAAAACAACAACAAACATCCACAGCCACGAACATGGAAACACCCAATGACCCAATAACAAAAAATGAAAAATACCCAATACTGGAAACATCAATGAGAACCCAAAATCGACTTTAATTCGTGATCTTAGGTCAAATTGAGATGACAATGAAATGGAATTGGTAATAATCGAGTGAAATGGGGGTGTGAAATTGCGGGATATGGAGCAGCGAGATTATCTAGGGTTTGGCGGGAGAGGGAATTGCGAGTATCTGTGGTGTTTATTCGCAGAAGCAGCGAAGAAGTGATGATTGTGAGTGCGGTGAAAATGGCGGGAATCGAAGAGGGGAGCATGAGAGTGGAGATCGAAGGTCAAAGCTATGGCGATTGATCGATCGCGTCGAAGTTGAAACCTTCTCTGTGATGATGATGATGATGATATCCGAGGAAGATTGGAGAGGGTGGCGTGCAACTGTTGTTTCTTCTTGTATTTAATCTTTAAAATTTAATATTGAGAACTTGTGTCACGGTTTTTGTTATGATCAAGCCAACATGCTCACTAACATTTATAAGAGCGAAATTGTTTGCAAAATCACTGCTACATAGACTATTTATGACTCTCACGCTCTGTCTTTATAAGCATTCATTTTGAACGTTGTTTTTATCCCAATATATGAACATTAACATAAAGAAGTGATAGAGAATGAACTTGAACTTTGCTTGTTTGAAAACGGTTCTAGCACATTTATCCTATTATAACAAGAATTTCTATAAGTATATCCACCTTATGATTTTCTTTATTAGAAAACAAAGAAAAGAATATTTTATTATAAAATATTATGAAACAAACAAAATTCTTCAAAATAGATATCCAACTAACATGATTAACAATCACTATTGATATTTTGGGGTCGAAAAAAATCAGCTCCATTGTTATCAACATGCTCAGATCGAGTTAAACTAAATGTCAAACTTCTTCAATCAGAAAACTGGCGGTGTACTTCATGCATACAAACTATCATGTCTGATACTCGTAGTATTACAAGATAGACATGCTACCAAGACAAAAAACTTCAGAATTGGACATAGCTGCGTACGATAAAAAGCCATGCTTTTCTGCCCCCACCTATGTCTAAGGCAGAAGGGAAATATAATACAGATAGTAGTAGTACACAAAGGGGGAAAAAAAACCAAAAAACCAAAAACAAAAAAAGGATAACAATAGCACCATAATAATCCATGTTGCCGATTTATTATTGAAGGACGGAAACTCCTTTTCAGTTGCTGTTTTTATTGTTACCTTTCCTCATTTCACTCATGTACTGTAATACTCAATAGAGTCTGTTTATGTTAATATCGGAATGACACCATAGAGGCCCATGGTAGTACACTTAATCATCCAACACAATGACACCGGCTTCCTCTTCAGTTTCCTCTCCTGGTTCCTCCTCTTCGTCGATTCCTGCGTCTCCACCAACCTCAGCATCTGTCATCCCAGTGTCCTTGCCGCTTTGGCCAGAAGCAGGATCAGCGAGCCCCTGTGGATCTTTGGGCGCCACTGTTCCGCCATTTTCCTTGGCATCTGGTTTCAGCTCTTCTACATTTGAATAA